>JAOYSI010072988.1:31480-54956 GCA_025775065.1 Hiodon alosoides | reverse complement strand
TTCATTCAAGGCCGACTGTTACATTTAATTTAAATTTTTCATTTTTTTTAAATAAAATCTTTATCAATTTAAAAAAAACCAATTTCCCCCCCCCCCCCCCCCCCCCCCCATTGAATTGCATTGCATTGCATTGTACCATGAGCACAGAATTGGAGTCTCCATGCTTCCTCTAGACAGGCAACAGCTAACGTATTTTACGTTGAGATAAAGACCTCCTGCTAAAGGAAAACCCTCTGCCTATGAGTAGTGCTTGTCAGTACTCGGTACTAAATCTGCTGTCCTTTTACTTCAGGGCCAGAGGGGTGGCGTGCTGCTGCCGCCCAGGGCCAGACTCCGTCCAATGTGCACTTCCGGTGGTCCCTGGCACATCGTGATCTTGAGGTCATCTCCAGGGACAGCAATCCTATCTACTTCTATGCTCCCGGTAAGAACAGTCGCACAAGAAAGAAAAGTTGCTGCTTCCTGAATGTCTTGGGTTCAAATCCAAGCAATGATTTAGTAAAAATCTAATGTCTGTAAATCTGTGTGTGTCTGATTTAATTAGCTTTTTCCTCTTTCCAATGGCCAGCCACGTACCTGGGCAACCAAATGTTGAGCTATGGCCAAACCCTGTCCTTTTCGCTCCGGCTTGACCGAGGGGTCCGCCGCCCATCCAGCGCTGATGTGGTGCTGGAAGGAGCTGGACTGAGGGTCTCTGCCGCCCTTGGGGATCTGCGGACAATTCTGCCATGTGGCCACAAAACCACCTACACTTTCAGGTCTGAAATAGATAAAAGCCTGCTTCTGTGACTGAAAAACACATTTCTTTTCATTCAAGCACTTGTATGTTTGCAATATTATGCTAAAAACATGTAATGTGATTTACATTGGTTGTTGATATAGCACATTATGGTACCATATAGATATGGGGTTTAAAAATTATTATATTGTCATTGATTTGCACTCTGGTATGTGTCTTATTTTCAAATGGATTTACTGAGTTCGCTGACGTTCCATCTTCTCTGTAGGCTGGACGAGCTGACAGGCAGCAAATGGAAGCCACAACTCACCTCTCTTCAGTTCCAGAAGCTTCTTCAGAATCTAACAGCCATCATGATCCGTGGCACGTTTGGTGAAAACGGTGAGTTTCTTTTGTTAGGGGGTTTTCCTTCTGTTACCGGCAAAGGAGGTATTCGCGGACTACAGACTAAAAATTTCATCTCCTGATGAAAAAGTGTGAGCAGTCATTTGAAACGTGTAAGTAAATTATTAATTGTTGTTGAATTCAAATGTATGTGTATAATAAAGATCAGCCAGTATAATGCTGTTTATTTTTTTCCCTTTCTATTCAATGGATTATAAACTACATAATAAGGTATATAATGTAGTACTTACTAATAGCTAAAAGTTGTTGGTGAAAAAAATGAATGCTCCATTGCACATTTGACAGTTGAGCACGGTGTTTTTTTTCAGGCCGTGGGTACCTTGACGATGTCCAGCTAGTGTCGGCAAGCCTGGGGCCTGGTTCCGCCGCAGGGTGGGTGGAGAACTGTAGCTGTCCTGTTGGGTATAAGGGACAGTTCTGTGAGAGGTGTGCTGCGGGGTACAAGAGACGAGACCCCTCGGACGGGCCTCTCAGCCGTTGTGAGCCCTGCAGCTGTCACGGTGGAAGCTGTGACCCAGAAACGGGTGAGTGCACACCCCTCATGGAGACGTCCCCATTCTGTTATTGGCATGCTACGATTCCCTGTTTGGTGGTGCATACTGACAAAAGTCGGCAGAGAAACAAATTAATCATTTAACAGTTTTAAGTCCTTGTGGCATTAATTCTGCATCTGTTATGCTGGGATGCATTCTTTTGGTGAGGCCATAAATAGAGTCCAGAAAGATTATGCTGTGATGATTCTTTGATGAGCCCAAAAATGTGGAACAAGTAAAACAATGCCTATTTTGTAGCCCTGATCTTGTTACCTTGTCTTTTTATGTATTAGCTGTGAAGTCTGTCTTTAGAGGCTGATGTGATTTTGTTTCGTCCCAGGCGATTGTTTCTCTGGGGACGAGACCCCTGGAGATGTTACTTGCCCTTTGGGGTTTTATCGTGACCCCGAGGGTTCCTCGTTCTGTCGGAAGTGTCCCTGTCCCGAAGGAGCCGGGTGCTCGGTAACCATGGGGACCTCAGAGGTGAAATGTGACCGCTGTCCTCCAGGGCTTACTGGTGAGCAACAGATCCTGTCTGCTTTCTCTCTGGAGTTAAACAGTGCATCAAGTATTACTGATTTCCTTGTTTTCTTGACCTTTTGGTTTTAAAAATAAAATAAAATATGTATTTGTTGCCAGCAAAGGTAGCCAGTACTATATGTAGTATGTATTGATGGTACATGTTTAGTGGGTCCGACCAAAACACTGTGTGGTTTTCACCCTTGCCTTTACCTACCCCAAAAAGGCCCAGACTGCAGCTCCTGTCAGGACGGTTTCTATGGTGACCCTTTGGGTACAAGCGGCCCCCGGCGACAGTGTCGGCACTGTCAGTGCAATGGACACATAGACCAGAACGCCGTGGGCAACTGTGACCGTCTCACAGGAGAGTGCCTGAAGTGTCTGAACTACACAACGGGTTTCTTCTGTGAACGCTGCCAAGAGGGTTATTACCGCAGCTTCCTCTCCCACAGCTGCAGACGTAAGTGACCAATCAGAGGCCAGCCTGTTCCTGGAGTGCCGAAGTTCTCTCTAATCAGTGAAATACAGAGCACCTGGAATACTTGGTCATCTGTGTTCGTTTAACATAATAATCCAATTTAGCAATTAAGGGTTTAAACTGAATGAAAAGCAGTAGGGTCTCGGGTATTGCAGGAACAGGGTTTCCCACCCCTGCTTTTGACATTCATGTGCCTCTCATTTCAGCGCTTTCCAGTCCCAAACACATTCTGATTTAATTTACTGCGACAATAACGATTGATTTAGCAAAGCATGATGAGGCCCACACTGTCTTTCATCTCGCCCCGTAGCTTGCAGCTGTGACCCGCTGGGATCCACGTCAAAGACGTGCAGCAATGACGGTCAGTGTTTGTGTAGAAAGGGCTTTGAGGGACTCCAGTGTGAGCGTTCTGGGTGCCCAGCTTGTTTCGACCAGGTCAAGAATCAGGTAGGATATAATGTTGAATAACTTCAGACCTAAAAATAAATCGAGCCGGTTAGGTTACATAATCTAAACTTTTAATGTTTTGGATCATTCCTGGCTGTTATTTCAGAACTTTCAGAACCTCATCTTGTTCAACAACCTTAAAATGTGTCAGTTGTATTTATTTATTTTCTTTTTGAATTTTATAAATTTTCTTTGTGTACGATGGAGTTCCAGAACTTGTTTCAGTGTACTATAACGGTGTTCTAAAATGTGTAATGCTGTCTAGTAAGATCGTTCCTTTGATCTGGTA
This sequence comes from Hiodon alosoides, assembly GCA_025775065.1. Lineage (NCBI taxonomy): Eukaryota > Metazoa > Chordata > Actinopteri > Hiodontiformes > Hiodontidae > Hiodon > Hiodon alosoides. The sequence continues at coordinate 51,546 of JAOYSI010072988.1, read as the reverse complement.
TCCTGGCTTGTAGATGGGGGGATACACGCGCAAACTCAAGGAGATGGAAACCCTGTTCAATGGGATCAAGAGCGGCAGCGTACCAGTGAACAACGCTCAGATGGAAGGAGCCCTCAAGGCGGCTGAGACCCTGGTGGCAGACCTGCAGAGGACAGCTGCCCAACTCTCAGGCAAGCTATGCTTAACAGGCTGCACAAAAAAGCGTTGCTTTGGATTTGACTTCCTTTCCTGTAGGCTCACGCTGCCCTCTAGCGGCGATTTCAGCCTGGTTGTTTTCCCTCTGAAAATACCTGGACGGTGACTGGGTGTAAAAACAGGCAGTGTATTCATTGCCATCTCCCTGCGCTTGACCCAGACTCTGAGAACGAGCTGCTGGACCGCCTTTCCAAAATCATCGGGATCCAGTCTGGCGAGGCCAGGGACCTGCAGGATGTGGCCCGGGCTGTGAGCGAGATCAAGCGACACGACCAGCAGTACCAGAACCGGGCGTCTGATATCCAGCTACTGCTCAGCGACACCCAGCGTAAGCTGCACAACGCCAAGATGGACATCAAACGGGCTGTGAGTACAAGTGATTAGGCAAAAACGGTTTTGTGTGAACGAAAGTATGCGTGTGAGAGAATGCCTTTTATGAGGGATATGAGTTAAGTCATTGATTCATTAAGCCAATTTGGGTGGAATGAAAAGGTCTATTCTGTAGCGAACGAGCAAACCCATGAAGCCGCCCTCCCTAAACTGGATCTGATTTTGTCATCTTGGCTCACGTGAGGGGAAAAATATCTATTGAGAAAATGTCGATCAGTTTTGTAGCTTGCATCTTGATTTCAGGTCTTGGCCAATGTCTGCATCTCTAAGCTGCAAGTTTTGTTTTATTCCTGTTTCAGGAATTGCCCTCCAGCGACAGTAACGGGGGCACCAACACCCTTTCCGGTCTGGCAGACAGTGCCACCACCTTAGCAGACAAGTGAGTACTAAGCGTTTCTTTGCAGAGAGGAAAGCTAATCTGCTACTCCAAAAAGCATTCTATTCCCCCTCTTCCTCTGGACCCTAATATTAGAAACGTGACGTAAATAAGGTTAGCGCTGAGATCAGGGAACTGGGGAAGATCCGGTTAGAGTTGATATAATGCACAGCTCCTTTAGCAATGCGGAACCTATTAAACTTCTGGAACAGCCATGATTGTATCAGTGATGACGGGCCATGTGGTTCCTGCAGGCACCAGAAGGAGGCAGCGGCGGTGCGGGATGTGGTGTCGAGCGCTCTGAAGGAGGCGGAGAAGGCTCTGGTCCTCATGCGCTCCGCCGTCTCGGGGGAGAACAAGGTCACGGAAAGCATAAACGACCTCAAAGCAAAGTAAGGAACTCTGTAGTGCAAGGAGTTTGATGATATGATCATATAAACCTTTAAAATCCCTAGAAGTGACAGGCAAAATTGCATGTATGAATTGAATTGTTCCTTTTCAGTTGCATCCTGTGGATTTTATTCTATTTTTTACTTGTATAGATATTAGATTTCAGTTTTCGATATATAACTTCCAAATTATTATTTTTGAAATTGATAGCATAACCACATATACCATTACCAGTTTAGTATTGTGGTAATGGTATATGATTTGGGACCAGAAGGTTGCTTGATCAAATCCAGGGATGGGCACTGCTGTTGTACCACGCGCACAGCATCAGTAAATATCATGCTATATGAATGGATAGAATGGAGTACCGTAAAAAATATTGTTCCGGGCAATCTAATCTGCTAAACAGATGGTGTGTTTTTTTATGTGCAACGACACAGATTTGTTTGAGTAGTGTTCACCGTGGTGTGGTCCTCTACAGATTCGACAGAGATAGTGCTCGTGTGAAGGCCATGGAGGGCCAGGCTGCTCGCCTCAGCTCCTCGGCTGAAGAAGAGAGCAGAGTGGCGGCTGACGCCCTGAAGCAGATCTCCTCACTGGAACGTGGCGTCCCCAACCCTCTTAAGGTACTGGACAGATGGAAGTCCATGAATGGGGTTTTTATGCCCGTTATTCCTGCCCCTTCACCTGTAATAATAATGTTCAAAATAGCACGCTCCCTGTGGTGTCGGCTCTGAATTAGAGGCGTAAAACCGCTCTCCTGTAGGGGTGTGTGTGCATACCTGTGCACTGTCTGTAAAGATGCCTTGTATTCAGTGACCTGCTGTCCTTGCAGAAGGAGATGGACAGCGTACTTGTGGAACTGGATTACCTGAGTGATCAGGTGGAGACCAACTTGACGGGGTATCAAGTTCTCCAGTCAATTGTTCAGGCTGAGCAGTCCGAGGTGGAGATCCTCCTAGCCAAGGGCAAAGCGGCTCAGCAGGTACAGGGCTAACTGCTTTCCCATGTTATATGACATAATGGCGTTTTTCTACATTAAGGCATTATACAGCGTGGCCAATTCTGTAATTTCTTCTCCTTATCATCTAGCCTGCATTTTTATTCAAATCGGTCATCTTTTTTATAATAACGATTGGTGTATTTTTATGAAACCATTCTCCTGAAAAAAGAAAAAGATTTCTCATTTGAGAGAAGAGATTATTTATAACACAGTAAAGTATGATGATATATTGTTACTTCGTTCACACAGGTATATGACGAGCTTCTGTCGAGAGCTGATGTTGCTAAGGCTATCGCAGATGCGTCTCTGAAGGACATCAACAACAACTTAGGCGGGGTGGACGATGTGTTAAACAAGCTCAGGGGTAGGGCACTACTTACATCATCTTTAAATGGATCACTTTGTCTAAATATCCATCAAAGCAAGCTGTTTGCTAGTACTTTTTCAGTAAATTTAACATGCGTTTAACAATCAATTGAATGATGTGTTATGGACCAGTATTGTATTGTAAGTATTGAACTAGTCCTGCTGAGTGATTAAAAACCTACAAGGAAGTAGTATTACCAGTCTGTCATCGGGAAACACACTGTTGTAAAATGAGGTGGAAAATATAGACATTAACAGCTTTTAAGTTTAATTTGTAGATATAAATTCCTTTTCCCTATTAATAAAAATAAATGTTGACATTTCCTAGTGACTTGTATTTTACCATTTGATCTAAATGGTGAACATCATGGAAGTGCACTGATTTAATGGTCGTCCCATCTTAGCGTTCAGTTTCAGGTGCATGGGGTAGCTTAACTGCCAAATATGTCTACATTTATTTTAAAAAAACGATTAATAGATTCTTAGTTTATTGCATTAAAAAAATCAAGGGCTGGCAAGGCAATAAGTTCCCAACATGAAATATACAGCACTGTATGTTTTTGCTGCACACTGAAGGGTTCGACGAGCAGATCGGTGTTAACAGAGCTCAAGCAGAGGATGCCATAAAGAGACTGATGGGCATCAACGCCACCATCCAAGAAGCTGTCGGCAGCAACACCCAAAACATGCGTATCCTGAAGAATGTGGATGGAGACTACAACCAAGCACTGAAAACCATCAGCCAGCTGGGGGATGTTGTAGCACAGATGGAGGTGTGTTGAATGTCTACTACTACGTAGTGCATGATTCCCAGTTCCAAGTTACCCGTTCATCTTAAACCCTGAGATCATTGGGAAGAAATTCATTTTAAGGAAAAATACACATGAAAAAATTGCTAAAGTGACTGTCAATCTTTGCCATCTGTGATATTCGTGGTTGCACGTATCTCCACCTTTATTGATACCTGTCGTGTTGAAATTTAAATATGACCTATTTTATAAAATGAGTCACATTCGGTGGAATGGAATATAACGCAGCTACAAAACTAAAGATGCATAGACTTGCATAGGGTTGCTGTAGAGATTTAAAAAGGTCCCCTGCTGAACTCGGATCTGTGATTCAGAGTAATTGATGTGTGTCCACAGGGATTCTCCAGCACTTTGAAAGCCTCTTCCGATTTTCTGAGGGACACCACCCAAATGCACGATGATCTGGAGGCTTTGAAGTCACAGGCGGAATCCACCGTGGCCAATCTGAACGCAGAGGTGGACAGCGCTAGGCAGCAGGAAGACAGGGCAAAAGAGGTTTGCTCTCTTCGTCACTAGTCCTGCCAACAAACTTTAACTCTAACGAATGCTCATTTTACAAACAGTGCCAGAATCAGTTTAGACGTTCACCGGGCTGCCTTTGACATGAGTCTCTGCAGCTATGGCTGAAGCTGGCTGAAATTTTAAAGCGTCTGTCACTGCTGGTGCGTGCGCGTGGTAAATGCTTCCACGCGTAAATGCCTGACCTTATCCTGTGCTTCCCTAGGCTTCAGCAGAGGCAGCCGCAGCCTACGAAAATGCGAAGAACACAAAAGATGCTGTGGGGAAGACCTTGCTGGTCATCAATAACCTCCTGAGTTCATTTGGTATGTCCCCCTTCATAATTGTGATAAACCTGAGCATGTGGTACACAGTTAAGAACTTGTAAGCAGAAGCTGTTGTGTGAATATGATGCTATATGTGATTAAGCTATACGAAATCAACCCAAAGGAACATATTGCAAACAAATTCATTCCATTGAAAAACAACAACAAAGACAATACAAGTTATGTTTTATATTGTAAAACGCTTTGTTGTTGTTAGGACGATGCAGATGTGATGGAAATAAGTATATATAAACACTCTTAAAAAACTATTAGTTTTCAGATAACATGAGCGTACGTACATTAGTTTATTTTTCAAATTTTAGAGTAAAAGGTATAAAAAAATGTTTTGGTATAAAACGTAGCTGACATTACATTTTTAAAGACCATTGACATTGGTCGATATGTTTATGTAACGATCGGGAGCCAGAAGTGGTAGACCCAAGTGTATCTTTCACTTTAATTAAAATTGCAAGTCCAAGAGACAAAAACAGTTCAACAGGCAGAGGGCTGAAATTGGCCAGTCCAAGAATCAGAAACGTTGAAACAGAAACTGGCCCAAGCCCAATCAATACCAGGACAATGAATGCTTAGACTGAGATTGCAAGACAAACAAGACTTTGCATCCAGTTTAGTCAGCAAAGGGGTGTAAATACTAGGTATTTAGGACAGGTGTGCTCAGTGAACAGATAACGAGGGGTCAATTAACCTTAATTACCAAAAGTGATTTTGAACAGATAATTAGGGCAAAAAACAGTGTATACTTCGAAGACTGTGACCTCTGTGGCCAAACTGGGGAATGGTTCTGTGGAGACATGACAGTTTTGGTGTCCCAATGTGTGTTCAATGCAACTAGCTTTTTGTTATCTTTGGAATGCAAAATATTGATCAAATTAAATCTCAATTATTATTCAGAAAGCCAAAGTTATGGGCTATCATTATTTCTATCACAGGAACATTTAATATTAAAACGTGAATGTTGGTTTTGATTTGATTATAAAATCATACGTCTGCTCTCAGCTCCTATTGCAATATGCCAAAAGAAGCTTTTTTTTGAAGCCTTGCACTGCCTTGCATTACATTTAGTCTCTCTGCCAATAAATAAACCCTTCTTTGCCCTACCATTACTCACACACAGACAAAAACACAATCATGACACAGTAAAAAAAAATAAAAATCTATGGTAAAGCTGAGGTGGTAAACCAATAGAATCCATGCACACAATACAAACGTTGGCGTTGGTCACTGTGGTATTTTGAATGTAATCTATGATCATTTTGTAAAATACATATTTTTTTATTTTATTTTTTTTAGCAAAGGTAATGGAGATGAATAGTAACTTATTTTAGTGGGGTGAAAGGTCCATGTCTCACAAATCACCTAGGAATCAGAGTGAGGGTGTCATAGGATGACAGACATGGTGGATATAACTTGATGCCAGAGGTTCACCGGTGGGCAGTGCCAGAGAGATTGATTATAGGTGTCAGTATTTGAGGTTGTACAGAGCAGACATAGGGAGCCGGGGAGTCCCATTAGAAATAAATGCCTTTGTGTGAGATCGGGTCTGTGGAGGACTTTAATGGGTGAGTCACAGTCTACAGTTTGTCGTGTGTGAAAGGTGTTATTGCAAATAATTACCCCAGTGAATTGCTATTTCCTTCAGATCAGTGATCCATTTATCTATGGGAAGGGGAAATTGTTTATTATAGAGTTTATTATAAATCTTTGAGACAGGATGTTTCTCCTGGGATGTATCGAGCAAATGATTGTATAGAGGAGAGGATAGAACTGGGTTATTGAAATTGAATTGAGTTGTAGTTTTCTAGTTCTCGGGCAGAAACAAATTTTTGAGAAGCCTGATAACATTGAATGATCAAAGAGAAAAGTTGACCTCAAATATCATTTTAAGTAGAACTGTATCATGTATACAGTGCGACTGTGTGACGTGGTGGTAACGTAATTTTTGTTCCATTCCAGGCCAGCCTGGCAGTATGGATGAGGTCAGACTCAACCAGCTGGAGCGATCCATCGCCAACGCCCGCAGCCAGGTCAACCAGCAGCTGAAACCTCGGCTGAAAGACCTGGAGGAGCTAGGGGCCAGGCAGAGGGCACAGCTCTCAGGCCTGGATGCAGACATTGACCAAATCCAGAAGGACATTGAGAACTTGAAAGACATCCGCAAGACCATCCCCACTGGGTGCTTCAACTCGCCGCCCATTGAGAGACCTTAAGGGCCCCGCTCCGCTGGCCAAATGTGACTTAGAAACACAGCACTTTGGGTGACATATTTTATATTTAAATTAAATTGTGTTTATAGATGTGTATAGAAATAATGTGAACAATTTGTGAGCAATTTATCTCCCCAAAAATGTTTTTGCAACCAGGCAAAGAAGCCGCGGAAAAGATATTGTTTTTAATATTTCAATTTATTTTCACATTTTTTTAAACATTTTTTCTAAATTATTGTTGTTGTTGTTGTTGTTGTTGTTTGTAATGTTTCCACAATTCAATTAATATAATATTAATACAACTTATTGAATGTTATCCATAGTTTTATGCCCAGTCAAATTTACATTTACATTCACTTTGGAAAAAATCACTATGACAACCAACACCTGTTTTTATTGTGTGCATAGAACCCATAGGTTCAAAATGTTTCTGTGTAAATCTATTTAGATATGGGCATAAAATTCAACAAACCAAATCCCTCCCCAGAGCTATCAAAGATACGTCATACTCCCCTGGTGATATTTATCAAGTTTTTAAATTGCCTCAGATGCATATTGCTGACAGTCCTAATTATAGGTAAGGAATACCCCAACAAAAAATATTATGCTATTATAGTTATATTCAAGACACAACACATGTAGGTTTGCAAAATTTAGGAATAACCGGAAACGGTTAAGACATTTTTATAAAGGACTGTATATTATCAATTGATTATGCATACATTTGTATGTTGTGGTGAGGATAACACATGCTTGGTTTTAACTAGCTAACCATTGGACTCATGTCAACACTTGGGCTGGTCCAGGTGTGATGTTCTAGGGTTTGAAAGCAAGTGTTCGATTTTTAAAGATATTTGAAGTTTTAAAATTTCAACCTAAAAAAACTAAACTATTACCCAAAAACAGATAATTAATTACGATTTGTGTACGTTAATCATGTTGTAAACAATTAGTGTACTAACATTTTGCTTTCTAACAGACCTGCATGTATTCATTTCCCCTTTCTAACAGTCTAGGGAGACTTTAAGTCTTACAGTGGGCTTTGCATTATTATAATTAAGCCTACTTATAACAGTAATTATACCTTATGCCTAGTTAAATCTCATTTAAGAATGAAATGTAATTCTGAAGCCTCAAACAAGTATTATATAATATTCTTAATGCTTTTTTTTTTATTCCAAAGCACTTGAGATAAAGTACTTCCTTGGTTATCCTCTTAATTCCACTGCAGGACCCAATTTATTTAAGTGGCCTCTGAAAATGTTTCGGCATGAAAATGAAAACAGTTTTAAAAACCACATGATTTTTTCCCCCCCCCAGAGTCAACCAAACAAAAATCTTCCCTGGTTTACTGATTTCCCAGTTTGACGTAAAAGAGCAATCTAGTAATGTATGGGTTTATTATAACCAGATTAAACGGCAAATAAAATGTTTTTTTAGTAAATTTTTATTTTAGTCACGCATTTCTAAGGTAAATAAATACACATCACATTTTTAATTTTTTTATTAATCTGATCAGCATTTCACCCTGGAACAAATAGCATTTTTACCTTTTTATTTTGGCTTTGTTATGAAAGGGTAGGACGTACAATCGACACAACAAAATATATATATTCTATGTTGGCTGCCTCAAAAATATCGACACGCCTCTCAATCTTAAATTAAGAACAGTGCTGACAGTAGCCTTTCTGCACGATCAATTTCTTTTCTGCCAAATATGTACCTTATTTTTACTGGTAAAATTATCTGTTGTAATTCTGTTGAATTGTAAATTAGCTTCCACGACGCCATGAAATTTAAGATTTCAAAGTAACTTGAGGATAAAAACCTTGCCCTCCATCTGGCATACTATTTAGGATTTGTCTAAAAAACAATGTACACAAGTTAAATAGCTCAATTTCTGGAAGTGTTTTGTCTGACTATTGAAGAAAGACTCAATTTTATGGTAAATCCTGGTCATTTTCAAACAATTTCTATTTGCAAGCCTCTCATCCTGCACAACAGCAAAATTATGCACAAATGTAAACATCACTAAGTGCCTTCTGTAAACAATTGAGGTTATATGTCCTAAAAATAAGGGCCCTTATTTACACTTCCTTATCACTTAATCTAAAAATGTTTTTATATGCACATATCTTGGTTGTCTATTTTTACCCATTCTGCAGTGGGTTTGTCACATGACCTAACAGTCCACAATCTACTATCTAGCTATGGGCCTTATGTTTATTGTGACTGGTTAGAGATGGGGTGTCACGATGGTTGCCCCAGACCACTGTGTTTGTGTACACAACAAAAGAAATGCAAGCTTTTGTCCAGAACAAAAGTATGCAACACTGTTTGGTTTTTCTACAGCTTTTATATTTAGGAAAACAATGACAGGATGGCCTGGTCAATACTCTCACCCGACAAGCCTCCTGTAGGGCACGTGCTGGACTTTTCCAAATCAGGAGAAATATACCTGGATGGGCAGACAGCTCCGTCATGCTTTGCGATTTTATGATACGTAATAGGAATGTCTCTCCAGCAAGGTGAAATTTTTGTCCAAGTGCGCAGAGGACACAAACATTCAAAACTGCTGATGTATCTCACAACAGAACAATGAGATTTCATTCTTTAAAACCTTTAAAACGGGATACTCAATATACTACACCTTAAATGTTGTTTTTTTCCCCTCCACTTTGCACTTTTACTAATTTTGTTCCAAAATATGACATACATTCATGTAGCCACTAAAATATAGAAAAAGAAAACAACTTGTTTCTCTGGTTGGTCAGTACAGTATATATATTTATATATGGTGGGCACCGATATATATTGGCCTATATCAATTTGGTTTACGTTTTTAAATACATTTTTGATAATGGAGAAAATGTCACTTATGTTTTCATTTTTCATACAATCGGTTCAACATCAAGTCTTACGGACTGTAGCAATTAACTACTGTTTTAATTCAAGCCAGCAAGCCTGAATTTTTGGTCACAGTTTACATTATTCAACACCATCGTCACACAACACTGTGGAGCTCTGTCTCATCAGATATGCCGTTGGAGAGGGTGTGGCCGCAGGTCCTGATAGTCTTTGGTAGGTAGCTACCCTAGAGATTTTCACAGTTGCCAGGTGCGCATGCGGTGAACCATGTGCATCTGTACTAAATCTACAAGCCGAGAGTTGTGCCTAAAGACACTGTTAAACAATGAGAACTACTCAGGATCTGGTTGAATGTTTTCTCGAAGATTGTTGCTGCTGTTTGAAAGTAGATGATGCAGTGAAACTACAAAAATGTATACGTATCAAACAATCTCACTATTGTATGAAATAACTGATATCAGTGCCCACCACTTCAGACACGCGTACAAATTAAATTTATCCAGCCAGTATATCTGGGGTCTGCAGCAGGAGTCCACAAAGCCAGCATATTAGTTAATATTGGGTATAATATGGGTTATTTCTGTGCACCAAATACCCTCATTTCCCATTGGCTCAATGGTAACAAGTTCACCACAGACTATTTTCTACTCTGCAAGTAAGCAGTCATGCCAAAATCAAAATGTCAAAGCATGCAATCAAAGGAGAGACAGCGTTAAACGAACAGCGAGGGCCACTGGTGTATCATTCTCGGTAATGTTCCACACACCTCCATTTTACATTCACAACAAAACCCCCATGCGTCCTATCCCAACTCCCCTCCATGCCCCATCATTACCATCTGCGATGGTTTAAAGAGGGGGGCCAGGAGTCCCAAACCTTCTTGCACAGGCCCATGAGTCAATATGATACAGTTAGGAGGGACAAAGACGTAGAATGGTCCTGTACATGGAATAGCAGAGGGTTGGAGGAGTTTTACACAAGAATACAGAGAGGGGGGAAGAGGGCTTGACAGTGTTTCTCCTCCAGACCAGCAGGGGGAGCTCTATCCAGAGGTGTTAATGTAGAGTTGGCTCTGAAGAATGTAGTCAATGACCGGCTGGCTTAGGTAGTCCACCACATGGCCATCCCCATGCTGGAGAGCCAGCCTGCAGGAGGGTAATGGGTTCATTTTTTAGGGTGGGTTTGCAATTTAAGATAACTGTATTTTTCTTACAACGATGAGCAAATGGCTACGGAAGTATGTTTTGGTTGTGCAGCTAAGTCTTTTAACAGACTCATTTATGCTTAAACAAATCATTTTTAAAATCCTGCCAAATCCTGGCAAGTAAAAATGTTAATATTTTTAACCATTCAACACAAAATCTGATGTATTAAGGTTGACTAAGCCACTGTTCTATACACTAACCTGCTCTTGGTAGAACTGACAATAGACATAGGGTGGTTGATGTCATCCTTGACAACAATGATGTTATCCTGAAAAAAATCAAGCAAAACATATATAAAATTATTACAATTACATTTGTATTTTCTTTCAATCATTATGCAAAACAGAGCTTTTCAGAATCAATAAAATTGTACTATATATTGAACTTTATTACAAGCAACCTCTAAACTCTTAAATACATTTATTTGAATCTAATTCTCAATAACAGGGTCTCTTATGCTGTTGAGTAAAAAATGTGGAACAGAGTGATAAAGAAACACAGTCCAAAAGAAAGGATCCGCTAAATAAATCCTGCCCCAGTTTGAATGACTGACACAATCAGAAAAAAAAGTATAATATGTAGTTATGGTTGGCTTTGTTGGGTTGCTTGATGTGTACATAACATTCTGCCTCCTGGATTGGGGATTTAATAGCATGATAAATATGCCACCATTTCCTTATTATCTCAGCGATGCTCCCTACTGAAGAGCCATGTGAGAGACTTGTGGTGGACTGGACAGGCCGGATTGGTTTTGCTGTATAATCGACAGTGTTAAGATGACATTGTTAAACCGACAGTGTGAGAGGTCTCCCAATGTTCACGCATGCAGAGAGCCTTGAGCTAGCAGTCTGGTGTTTAATGTGTTGTCCTTATTGCACCGAAGAGCGTGTTCATTGTAGAATGATGATCTCACCTTGTACTTGCGGAGCACAGAGGAATGGTTCATTATCCTCTCCGTGTCTGTGCCGTCACGGGGCACCACCACAATCCCAAAATCCCCTACAATCACCTCCATCTGACAACCAAAAAGAGACAGCCAACAAGTTACTCATTTGGGCTTAAGGCTTTCTCAAGGCGTAATATTTTGATGGGCTTTAAAGCATATGATTAGATTTTTATTCTTTGATTTTGAATCTAATCTCTGCCCATCTACTTTATCACATTTTTTTAAACCCACAATTTTTTTAAATCCACACAGTTTAAATTTTTTGAATAAATTTTCTGTCAATATAAATGGATTCGTTTGATTATTTTTCCGACTTGCTTGAAATAGTTCTTGAGTTCCCATGAACCTGATTGGTCCTGCTCATCCAGCCCTGCCTAACTAAAGTAAAAAATAATACAAAGATGTAGTGCCATCGAATGTAAACATCTGGGTCGGAAAAAAAACAGAGTTGATTTGAGTATTGCAATATGGACACACACAAACTGAGTCGTTGGAAAACTCAACTGTGCTGTTACCATATCCTTACTTGGTAATTACCAAGTAAATCTATGATGTTACCATATCCTTAATTGGTAATTACCCAGTAAATCTGTGCTGTTACCATATCCTTACTTGGTAATTACCCAGTAAATCTGTGCTATGACCATATCCGTACTTGGTAATTACCTGATTTTTCGTGCAGCGTAATTTCAGATTCAGATCTACAGTGTTACCTATTTTACATATCAATACATAATGGAAAGCAGTAACTACTGATGCGTTTTCCATTCATTGCGATTCTGATGGCAACATGAAGGAAACTCACATCACTGTTGTTCCATAGACCAGGTATGCAGAAGGACTCCAGCAGATCGCTGCCACACAGAAGCAGGATGCGTAGCTCTGAAAAAACGCAGAAACCAGGTGACCACAGTAAGATGGTGAGTTCGACGCAGCTCCATGGAGTGGAACACTCTGTTAAGGTGTGCGTTAAGCGCTTGAATGCAGCAAACACAGCGCTCCACCTTGGATGCTCAGTCAGTAACAGCTAATACCTGAGGTCGCTGTGCTAATACCTCATCATTAACTGTGCTAAGCCAATGATGGTGGTTGTAAGAAATAGTGGCACGTTAATCAAAATGGCTGTTAAATCATTCATTTTAACGTCTTTTGCCAGATATGTGTGGGTTATTTAGGTCTATACACCGACCAGTCAGGTCCTGCTGTAACGTGATAAAGGGTTAACTCACCAATTTCTTCATACCGCATTGCAGTGCCCAGGTTTGCATTCTCATCTGTCCAAAATTAATCAAACAGAACTCAGTGGAAGTGGATAGATTAAATTCACAATTCACACAGCTAATTCTATTCAAATACACAATCATCTAAATTAAATACAAAACAGGTAAAACATTGAGGACCATATGCTCATATATGCACATACCTGTGTGTACTACCTTACTATTTTACTACGGTCGATATTGGATCCTACCTTACTATTTTACTACTGTCGATATTGCCTGCCTTTTTTATACTAAATGTATCTTGCAATTATGTCCCAGTGATTCCCTTGGATATAAACATATACCAAATGATTAATGATATATTGAAGGGAAATGCCATAACACACCTGTAAAAAGCCTATACCTGCATACCTTTTTTCTAGTTGGTTCTCCTTCAAATGCCTCCAAATAAACTAACAACTTCACAAAATATTAAATAGATATGTGCACTATATTAAAGAATTAGATTAGACTATGATTAGATGTATGGTGGCTTTATGCGTAGGGGTTTTCCTCTATGCTGTGTCTTAATTGGATAAAATATAGAATAGAATATGTCATTAAAAACTGTGATTTACTCTTTGCTCCCTTGTGTTTAATTAAATGCTGTACGGTATGTTGCCATCGACTAACAGCAAGTGTGAGTTTCATGTTAACTGAACTCATTTCTAAGTGTGAGGAATTCCGCTCATTTTTTGCCTGTCTGCCTAGCTATTTTGGGTGTCTAATTTCAACACAGCTTTTAGGAATCCGAGGCCTTGTAATCATACCCAAGCATGAATGACTTTCATTTCTACCCAAAACTGGATTCATGAGAAAACAACAACTCAGGACAAGATTTTTGAAACGACCTCCTCACCCACAAAGGAGAAACGCTCAATGTGAGGACGAACGCAGCAGATCTTCCCCAGACTCTCACTCATCTTCCCCCACAGTTTAACTGCAGGCAAAGGAACAGAACTGAGAACCCGCTCGTTCCAACGGAGCATCTAAATCAACAGGGACTTTCTACTGCACATCCCAGATGCAAAGCACTTACAGATAAGCTACCCTTAAATGGGGCTCATTTGTTTCACAGAGACACAACGCTCATTTTCAGAACTAGAATAAGGTACTTTATTAAGTGAACCATTTAGGATCTGAGCTGTGGAGCACCGTTCTATGCCATCATCATTGGAGTGCTGTTGGGCATGGCGAGATCATCTTTAGAAACAAGGCCAAGCTAAATAGAGCTGTGGCAGCCACTTCATTTCTTTGAGCTTGAGGTTGTCCTCCCTTGACTCATAGTCCCACACATGATTACATCTTTGTAAATCCAGTCAATTCATGTTTCAAATCCTTTTGGGTCGGTCTTTCCATCTCAAATACGAGACAGCTACCAAAATATAATCACCTTAACACGGTTCATTGTAACTTCTGCATGTTTTACAGGGGAAGACATACAAAACAACACTCCTTTAATTCTATTTGCTAATGGTAAGCTAACTTTACTCTCAGGTACTCGCATACAAAGACATAATCCTGTTTTTCAGCCAGTCCACAGATAAAAAGCTCCATAGAAAGACCAGTTCCTTACTGGGAGTAGGCTTGTTGTTTGTGTTAGTATCCTGGTAGATGGGGTTGGTGTTGTTCTGTGGCTGTCCAATCACTGGAGTTGTGGATGGGGTGTTAACATTGGAGAGTATGCATCCTGTCACCCTCTGCGGAGGAACAAATACACCTGAGACATTGAGCTTGGATTCAACACAGGGGCTCAGGGCAACCGTATCTATTCACAATTTGTATTAACATGTTATTACAACCATCTGTATGTAAAGTGCATTTCAACCTTCTCCTGTATTAATTTAGCTGTGTGTGTCGACCATGCAGAAATCTCACTGGTGAAACCAATTTCAGTTATTTTATTGCTGGTTCATTTGCTGTTTTTTACTAGGAGTGACAAATAATTAGGAATAGTGCTTAGTGACACATAATAAGGAATAGTGCTCAGTGACACAATCAGGAATAGTGCTCAGTGAGACCATGCTGCTGCACTACATGGCAGTGCAGAAGTGCAGTGCAATGTAATACAGGCTAACAGGGTATACTGCAGAACTGTGCTGTCATTGGTTGGGATAAGCAGCACACTCATTCAAATTTGACATTAAGTTCCCACAGGGAGGGGTGTTTTACTCTGAAGTATTTAGCTGAGACCACCTCATGCTGTGCTCTTGAATTGAGAGAGCATTTCAATTACTCGCTTAACTACAGAGTTACAGTATAGTCGAGTGACCTTGAAGCTTGTGTGACAATATCATATTTTACTGTCAGCCCCTCTCTCCTATTACTTACTTTGATTTGCCACAGATCCAAATGTCAATTTTACACTTCTCTGCCTCCAAAGTGTTAAAATGAACTTTCCACCGGTACAAGGGTTTTGAAGTCTCTTTTTGAAATGCCACGATTTTGTGCAAGTACCGCTATTATATAAATAATGCGAGGATCTGTCGCGGGAGGTGAGCTTACCTTCATGAGGTCACGGTGGTGCTCCAGCACACAACAGGTAGTCTGCCACGTGTCCTGGTAACACTCCCATGGGTCCACCCTATATAACGCGTCAGTAAAATTACTTTACATAATATAATTCATCCAATATGGTGACTATTGTCCAGATTAAATATTTATTTCCACTTGCTTAGTTCCTAGAGCATTCCTTTTATGGAATATATACTATTGCTTTTTTATAGCATATATACAATTGCTTTTTCACACCAAAATGTATCTGTGTATGCTGATGCCAAAACACATCCCTCAAACATACTCAACCATAGACATATTATGGTAATATAATATATATAATGAAAGCAGATTTTTGATGTCCCGCAGCCACAGAACGTGTATGTAAAATAAAAATATTGAATGTTTTATTACTATATACAATCTGATTTGGTTTGAGAACTAGACTGCTCATCACAAAAAGAGGCACAGTTATACAACGTAATCCGCGGATAAGTGGAAGTAATTTTCTTTGGAAAATATCGAATAATTGGTTTGCTCAGATATCTGTACTGTATTATGGTAAACCTATTGCCTTTACGGCGTGCATAACAAAAATGTGACTCATTCAGTATTTATTTATTCATTCATTTTTCATAAAATGTTAAACATGTTAGCATAGAATGCTAAACCTTTCTGCACAGTTTAAATTGAAAAAACGTACCTAATCCACTCGGATGACTGAACAGCCAGCTGACACATAGTGAGACGATGTCTGCTGGAAACCAGACCCTAAAGCAGCACAGGGGTGCAGTACTGTTAGACTTCATAAGGCAGCACAGGGGTGCAGTACTGTTAGACTTCAGTATTATTTACAGTACTGGCAATTCTTACTTAGTGTGGAAAATTACTCTCTAGACAAACAGTTGTAGTATGAACCCAACTGAAGTGTTTTTCCTCAATTATATATATACAAATTAAATCTGTTCACTTGATATTAATTATGCTGGGGTGAAAAGGTGCATATATTTCTTACCGGTTTGCCATAGGAGTCATGAACTGGAGAGATGATACCACCAATCACAATGAACCGCCCCGTCTTGTGCAGGTATTCTCTGGCTTTTTCTATACAATCAGAAAAAGTCGCAAAGTTAATCTGTGTGAACAAAGTCAGGGATTAGCAGATCCAGGTTTCCTGGTGTGTGTGTTTAATGTTCCTCGCCTGTCATTCTGGGAAGGTGGATCTGCACAAGACAAAGCAACGTAACCTAGATGTACAACACAATACAGCATTTTTGGGAGTATACATGCCTATATATACCCTACATGGCTAAATGTGTACGCGGACACCCCTTCAAATGAGTGGATTTGGCTAATTCAGCCGCACACGTTTCTGACAGGTGTATAAAATTGAGCACACGGCCATGCGATCGCCACAGACACACATTTACACTAGGATAGCCCATACTGAGGAGCTCAGGAACTTTCAATTTGGCACCATCGTAGGATATCGCCTTTTCAACCAGTCAGTTCGTCAGATTTCTGCCCTGCTAGAGCTTGTAGGTGCTGATATTGTGAAGTGGAGCAACAGCAGCTCAACCGCAAAGTGGTAGGCCACACAAGCTCACAGAACGGGACTGCCAAGTGCTGAAGCACGTAGCGTGAATAAATCTTCTGTCCTCGGTGGAAACGCTCACCACCAAATTCCAAACTGCCTCTGGAAGCAACGTCAGCTCAAGTTGTCACACTGGAGATTCTTCACTTATCTTTTATTCACAATGAAAGCCAAAGGCATACCTTCATACAGTACCATGCAAATAGACAAATGAGCCCAGGACAGTGTAAGCTATAGCAATTACTTCTCCAATTCAGTTGAGCATACTAATTTATACCAAAAACCTCAGAGTATATAATAAATATAAATATTTTTCAATAATTACCATTACTCGGTAAAATAAACTTCAAAATTCTAGTGTGAGCATCAATTGTACTGAGGCCAGACAGGGCTGGCAAGAAACTGGTACAGTGAAAAAGTGCATTAAATGGCTTTTAAAACAAATATCTTTATCGTCTGTCCCTGGCTCTGCCTCTTTCCAATTAGATATGCCCCCCCGCCCTAACTCCATATCCATATGAAATCCATCATGATATAAGGTATGATGTAATATGATATGCATTTTGCTATGGCTTCAGCATAGACCAGCATCCCTGTGGAACATTTCCGACCCCTTGTAGAATCCATTCTTCAAAAAAATCAGTTTGTTCTGGAGGCAAGGGGGTGTCTCGCCAGTACAATATTAGTGTACCTAATAAACCGAGTGGCCACAGTGTTTATATATGTATAATAATTTGAAAGATATATGAAAGGCAGTAGCAAAACATTTTTAGTAGTAAGTTAAATATAATCTATGATCTAAACTAATAAACAAAGTAACAAGCCTCTAACAGAGATAACTTTGTTGTGCAAATCTTTTCTAATGAATTAAATAGAAAATCTGCAATACTTGGATGGTGGTTGTAGTTGCTACCAAATCCCTACTGGTGCCAATCGCCTTCTTTGGAGATTTTTCGAACATCCTATGCAGGGTGCACTGACTGAGTTACTTACCCAGCGGCCAGCTGGCTCAGCTGTCACTCATTCGTTGTTTTCCACTGTTCCCTTTTTTAGCTGTATGTTGGTTAAACTTTGATTTGTTTAACAGTGAAAACATAATGTTTTCCATATAGAAGTATAATCAGACCACGTTATCTTTCAATAAAGCAGTTCACAAAACAGGCAAATATAATTATTATACTTTCACCTCAATTTCTATTTCCATGATTCTATGAGGCCGGAGTGTTTAAACATATATAAACAGGCGTTGCCCTGTGACTGACCACAAATCAGTGTTATGGGTTTTGTTATGTACCTTACATAACTCAGGTTTTCACAAAGCACAATGTATAGTGCCGCATCAGATGGAGTGATTTATGTGGTCTTGGGTAACACTTAATTACAATACACAAAATCAACATGCAATGGACAAATTACTTCAAACTAAAAGAGGACATTTTCAGTACACAAGGTTCAGTAATCCTAAATTTGTCAGAGGCAGTTTCAGATCAATAATTCTGACCTCATTGATTTGGCTTCAAAAATACCAGTGCGTGGGGTATTTGACATAATGGCACAAACGTACAATACACATATCTAGAGTTTCTGGAACGTATACATGCCAGCCCATTCAGCTTTTTAAAAATAAATACCCAGAAATTCACCAAAGTTCAGGATCCTTCTTGTATGAAACATTGCTTGCCAGAGAAGAGCTTTCCCTGCAAGCTCCCCGGTGAGTTTAAGGTGTTTGGCCGAGTTTTGAGTAGGTTCTGAATCTGAATCTGGATCATCTCACTGCCCCACGTGACTGGTAGTCTCTGAGGTGCTGACCAGATTAAGGTGGGCTTAAACTGACTAGGTACTCATGACTCACAGCAAGCACCACCCACCCCCATACACACACAGGTGAAGGGATTTCATTTTATTTGTAGCATTCAAAAACTTTCAGGTTCTTACTTTCCAAAGATAAAAAAGTGGGACATTTTCTTTAGAACAACTAAATAGATCATTCTACCTCAACAATCCCTGTCACCATTAATCAGCTCAAACCTTTTGTCAACAAGCAACGCTTGAGATTAAATTTCTGTACAACTAAGGATGCCAAATGTCATCTGGAGAGGCAATGTGAGGTGTGCGCTTGTGTGCTCAGAATCAACAAACAGGAGATTTCATAATCAGCAGATCCAACTGCAATAGTTTGTGACTTATATTTCACCAATCGGTCTTTTTTAAGGACATCTAATCTATATCTCGGCCTTAAGGATGTAGTCAGACACTACAGACTCAAACAATCTGGTTCGAATTGAACCTGGCAATGGCATAAACTAACCTCCCACGCAAGCCTCACTGTGTGCCTCTAGGAAGATGGGAGCGTCCGGTCTGAAAATGAACATTACAGTAGCTGTCTCTTTCTCCTTGCATCCCTGAAGCGGTTCACAGCAGATGAACAAAGAACAGCCAGAGAGGGTGTCTGTTATTGATTTGCTGGAAAGCGGATACAAAAAAAAAAAAGAAGAGGGGTATAGGGAGGGAGTGTTCTCTCATCCCATGCGAATTTCAGTGCACCATTAACGAGGAGAAACAGAAATGGGCCACAGCCGGGTGCAGAACACTGCAGCTCATTCTGAGCACGCGCAGCTTAGAAAGAACCGCTGCAGTTCCAGCTGTTACTGTCAATAACTTTGCTAAGAATGACACTCTAAATATATAGACACAACAATGGCAAAATGTTCTGGCTCACGGTTACTGAGTTATGTTATTATGCTGCGCAAAAAAAGAAAAATGTCCAGCACTGTGAAACTTTCATTTGAGCGGTTGATTAGTATGCCAGTACAATTTCAATGACCAAGCGAAATGATAATTCCAGCACCTCTTTCTAGTGTTCCCGATTACACATTCATATCCAGGCAGTTTTAATTGTCAATAGAGAAATTATTTTTACATAAAGGACACAGAGCATGGGGATATGAAAAATACATTAATCATGCATTTTGAGATGAAGCTATATATTTTTTTGACTATTCTCCTTGAATTGGACCGGGATTTATTAGTGTTATGATTGCATGTCCTCAAACCTTCCATTTTAGGTCAGCACTCAAACCAGAAAAAGCATATAGTCAATCAAGTGTAAGAAAAGCC
>JAOYSI010072988.1:7063-24873 GCA_025775065.1 Hiodon alosoides | reverse complement strand
AAAAAGTGCTTTTAAGTTCTTTTTGCAGTTCACAGTCCTAGTCCCTTTATTAAATATCAAAACCTGTTCATTGCCTAAACAAGATTTTCTCATTCTCCATAATTTTTTTATCATTCCTTAATAAATAAATGTATCAATTCATTCTCTCAAACTACTTATACTGCTAAGAGTCGCAATGTAATAGAATATTATTCTAGAAATTGTAATTCTAAACATTAAATAGCATACCATTTAGGGAAATAGTATTCAAGTGTCTACATACATATGTATATTTTAAAAACCTAAACTTAAGAAATTAAAAAAGGAGAGCAATTTGTGAAATTCATCCTGCAACAATTCAACCATTTCAAAACAATTTATCCCCGCTACCAGCAGCACAGCGAGCTAGTTGCTGTGCCTTTGATTCATGACGTGGAGATGTTACTTCATGTGTAGATATGGTGAATGATTGATTTATAAGGCTTTTACACAGCTTTTCTTAATTACAATTGCATTTCAATAACAATATTGGTTTCTTTTTTGAGTGATGAGCTGTTTTAAATGAATGTTACTGTTCTTGTCCCCCATTACCATTTCCCTCTCTGTTAACTGTACATGTATATACTCAATTATTGCTGTATAATGTAGATTCTTCACTACAGAAAATGCCAGAGATGTCTGCACCCAGGACAAGCATAGAGCTGATGTAGCTGGGTTAGTATCTGCACCAGATTTTGATGACCACCAGTCCAAGGGTGACCCCCTTCCCCTGTGCATTAGCCCAGCTGGGGCCTCAGACACAGTTAAGCTTAAAAATGGGCTGTCTTTACGTACTTGTGTTGTAGGATTGCAGTGAGTGGCACACCAGAGGTCGGTTTTGAAGAAGGAGAAGGATCATGGTGTCATGGAGACAACGACATGTGCGATCCTCATTCTCTGTTGTTTGACACTCAAGATCCAGCTACTTCAAAAAAAGAAAATTATATATATATATATATGTTTTCATGGCCTTTTTTGGGAAGCTAGCAGTCAGGGTACATTTTTGTTCAGGGATTTTCAATTTCCTTCTGCTACAAGGCTGTGGGTTTAGATAAGAGCAAGAAAGGGGGGTGCAAAGAGAGAAAAGTATCGTGAGTTTCACCTTACACTGGTACAGTTAGTAACTGCTGTGTACTCAAGTATTGAAATCACTTACTGGCCTGGCCCACCCATGGGAGAAAGTGGTTAGAAGTGGGAAATGTGAATGACTTTTCAGCGCTATATATTAAAAATGTTTTCTTAAAGAAAGATGAATGGAAATAATGTGCCAATGATTTGCTTTTATCTCCTGGTCAGAGCTTTTCTGAGGAGTTAAACCAGGTAAATATTGACCCGTTACAGGGCATCCGTGTAAGTACTATTGTAACTTTACTAAATGATCAACAGCTTTTAATAGAACTATTTGAAAAGCCTTCTCATTTATGTAACACACAAATGGGCTAATCTGCTAAGCCTCAACCTCTTCATGGGGCTTGAGTTTTCATTGATTGTTAGCCTCGGTATAGAGATCCTGCAGGTGGCTTCCTCTTGGCAGGATCAATGCCCTGTGCTGTTTTAGTCTTGGTAACCTCTTTACCTTAATTCATCAGCCCAACATTGACCCCAGTAACCCCAGTCATCCAGCGCTGGGATGCATTCCCCTGGCCCTGCGGGAGCCTGTGATGACTGAGCTGAAGCTCATGCTGGATTCTGGGATTGTTGAGCCCATCAATACCTCACCCTGGACCTCTAACCTGGTGTCTGTTCTAGTATTGCTTGACCTGAGTGTAGCCTTTGATACTATATTTTGAATTTTTTTTAGGTCATAAGGATACAGAGAAAATCATCCACACTTTTGTTACATCCAGACCAGACTGCTATAATGCTATATATTCTGATTTAAGTTTTTAGTCTGATAACATTTGAGACTGTATGGGTTAGCACCCAGGTATGTATTAAGTCTTAGAGTCCCAACAGCCCATCTAGATTAGCTCACAAGAGACTGGAAATGTATTTGCAAATTTATGTTGATAGTTACCATTCCTTGCTTTCGACGGGGAAGGATGCTCTTAGACCACCTTCATGGCCATGTGTCTAATTATTGCACTCACTCTCTTTATATGCTGCTATAGATATATACCTCCGTGGCCAATGAGTTCACATTACATCCATATTTAAAAATTAACCATGCCTTGGCCTCCCTCTCATGAGAGCAATCGTTTAAGGAAACCCAGCAACGGGACAACGACAACTTTTACCACAACAACCACCACTTTACAGACCAGTGATTAATATAGGTTAATATATCGTGAATGAAACAACAGAATAAACGTGTTATATAGATATTAATATATATTTATGTATATTATTTTTATTAACCAACAATTTAAAATAGTTACATACAAAATGCTCCAGCGTTATCAAATTGTTGATTTTACTGACTGAGAACAGCGCATTTAAATACGAATTATAGATTACAATTACAGGTATTAATTTACGAATAGTAGGCATTATATGCAGGTTTTAGGATAGTAAATGACAAGCATAGAATTTGCTACATGGGCACACGATTTCTTGTTTTACGAGCAGATGGCCATAGACAGGGGCTATTATCAGTCAGGACGAAAACTATTATATAAAAATATTACATAGAAATACAATTACACCAATTACAGAACATAGTTCAAAATATATAATACAAACCTTTTCCTTAAATCTAATTATTGGTACATTTCGATAGGCAGTTTTAAAGATCCTTAGCTTTCTATAGGATTTTACACAAGATGGCGCTAATTATATCCATGGTACAGCCGTACATCGGCTGTATGACTCACAAAATGGGCGGGGGGGAAACTGTACTGTTGTGTGGTCGCCATGTTGGCGTCTGCTTGAATCAATTGTTCGTTTTGAACCAAAATGGCGCTTGTTTCCTAAAATCAGTGGGGAAGATGGGAGAGGGTAGCAGAGGGCAGTTAGCTAGCTAGCAGCCGTGCTTGGTTTGCGGGTAAATCGGACGATGTTTTGCCTCTTTTAACCAGTCTTTACTGTTGTTTGAAAAATGGCCTATTACGTGGACAAAATTAGTTATTAGTTCACGATTAATAAAGGTAAACAATAACACCGTGTTTTATGGAAGTAGTCGTGACTGCGGAGGTGTATAGCAATCGTCTTCTAGCCAGCGAACGTTTCGTTATCCTCTGCTCAGTGGTTTTGTTTTAAATTCCCCTCCCCTCATCGGATCCCGGAGATGGTAAGTTTGTCCCGGCCCGCTGCTACTGGTGGTGACGGTGAAAAGAACAATATGGCGCCGGGAATTGCTCCTGCTTCTGCTGGACCAGTGCTTGTCTAGGACCGGCGATCGGGCAGAATGAACCTCTGCGCCCAATATTTACGGTAAATATGGCTAGTTCCTGTAAAAGTTAATGGATGGTCTCAGTGTTTACCAGCTTCCAATTGAGTGTGTTGCATGTGTTAGAACCTAGAAAGTTAGCTTATTATAAGTGTATTTGACTAGCCAACGTTAGGTGCGATTGTACCCGATTAGCTATATTATTTAGCTATCATTACCAACTAAGGCCAACTTTACTCTGCATGACAGAGATTGACAACATTGGGTTGCTAGATAACGCTAATGACCAGCTACTTAGCTGTAGCTTGACTTGTTCTTTTTCGAAACTTGAATTAATTTATTACCATGTTGTGTGAGCCCAGATTGTGATATGTCTTAATTTTCTTTAACGACATATGATAGCTTTCCATGAATGTAGTTATCTAGATACAGTGTAGAATTGAGCTAACTGGCTAACTAACGCAGTGTTTGAGCTAACGATGGTTGGCCACCCGACGACAGACACGGACTGGTGGTGGTGCTGCAAGAAGGTTGCTATTTGTATTCGTTCCCAACACACCTAAACAGTATCTAGAGAAGGGCGGTCAGTGTAATCTAAGCGATGAAGCCGAAATTAAAGTTGTTGTTGTAGCTAGCAGTATAATTATTAATCGGACTCGTGGAACTGTAAAATCCCGGCCATATTTATACCATAATTTTGGAATGGGAAAATGGATTACGCATGATTACGCAAAATGTTCGGCATTATTGTACTCTTGGCCACTTACTGTGTAACTAAAGATTTGTATTTTAACACAAAACGTGTATCACAAAAATATGTAGACAATGTAATCGAGCGAGCTAACACTTTCAGCTGCTCTCAGTTCTTTTTGAGATAATCGGTCACACGATATTAAGTAGTTATACTTTAATGTTAATTAAACCATTTTGTTAGCGGTAAATGGGGTTAGTTCGCCGGTTTACCAAGTCTTCAGACCGTCGACAAGCTTGCAAGTTACTCCACATTGTCAGTAATTGATATTGCATGCTGGCCAGCATGTCACCTGGAATTTCGCTATGGTTACCGAAATGGCAAACCGTATATTTGGCTAATATAATTTATTTTAGTGGTATGTTGTGAATTAAATCTGTATCCATTTAATCTATTAGCAAGTTTGTCTTGGTTTAAATAAATAAGACTGAGTATTTAAAACGACGAGTTGCAAATTATCAAACTATACTTATAGCATGTAAAACAATAATAAAAAAAACAACCTTTATTTCATCTTCGCTTGACATTTACAATGTGCATAGGTAGCTTTACTGTGGAGTTACTAAAGCTTCACATTAAACTATCGTTTCTGTTTCGACCGCCGGAATTGCTGGAGGCCATGTGAACGAATTTTCATTGGTAGCCAATAATACAAACGAAAGTCAAGTTGTCCAGTGGTGGAATTTTTCAGGTAGGTCCTGGATGTATTAAACCGTAGTTTTGAATACAACCTCAACGGTATTTTACTTACTTATTTATTTATTTTTTTTAAATATTGTTATTGATTTAACTACGAACGGCAAGTTGGCTGGCCAGTAGATTTGCGTTACAGGATATAACTCGATGTTTCCTCTTCTGGCCTATCGTTGTGTTCTACTGGCTAGTTAGCTTACTACGCACACGCATAGATCAATCTTGTTTTTCGGTTTGTATTAACTGTTGCAAACTAGATAATTGCAATTCGAATTTAATATTTTAAAGATAATTTCGTTAGTAAGGGGTGATCTGTGTTTATCAGATCAAAAACGCTCAGGTCGTCTCGATTCCAACTCATAAGATCAATTGGGTTGCAAAAGCTAGCGAGTAGAATTCGTGTCTAGCCATTTTTTGTGTTTGTGTTTAAAAAAAACTGAGATCGTGTTTAAATCAATCAGTATTGGCACTAATAAACTGCCGCAGTGGTACGCTGCTAAATAGTGAGAACACTTAGTAGAGGCGGATAGCGGCACTTCCTGTAAAATAGTGCCCCACATCCATTTGGTATGATGGCAGGTCATTTTCTCTTTCTATGATAAAACAATTACTACGGATGTTTGTCTCTAGTAAACTCAGAATCTTTAGTAGAGTGGTGAGTAAAATGCCCTGTTGTTGGCGGTTACCGCCATTATTTTACATGTGCGAGGCCTGGCTAAAACGACATAGCTGTTTTTTGTACAAATGTCCAAATGACTTTGCTTCTGCTGTTAGTCAAGGCAGCCTCGTTCAAAATAAAGACTTGTATGCAACGTGAGCTCACACGTTGCTCAGAACGACGCTACTCGCTTTTAATAAACGGCAACGCCTTTGTACACACAATTCCAAGTCAAAATCACCTCCAGTTTACGTAGCATTAGTCCTGTTTCGAATTGGTTTACTACTTGAAGTACTTCGCTTTATTGGTATAGTGTGTATATCTTTTACAAACCATAGTGTGGAAACCATGCGCACTGATTTGATTGATGAGGTCAGGTGGAGGCACCATAAATGTGAATTTTCGTTCGGCAGTTTAATATAAGTTTAAGTGTCTTATGGTTTACCAGCTTGCACCTTTACTGGAGGCAACAGTTAATGTATAATGGATCCTGTATTATGATGTTGAATGATATAATTAAATATCATATTTAACTTTAATAATGGTTATGCGAGTGTCTGCTTTCCACCTCTGTTCTTCAAAAAGTCAGAATTCTGTATACTTCATTGCTGGCAAATTAAACAACCGTTCTACACCTCAGGTTGTTAGCAGTCTTTATTTTGTAAATGTAAAACACACTATTTGATATGTGACCAAAGGTCCTGTTAGATATTTAGTGGTGCATTCGCATATGAATCTGTTTGTCAATATGACAAATCATTTTATATGTTGTAGCTCAGTTGGCTGTATTGGCGCTTATGTGAAGTTATGAGGAGCTGCTCTGTAATACACAACGAAGTTTGTTTGACTAGAACAAAAGGGGTCATTTTAGAACGTCGAGAATTGTGGTAAGGGTGAATTGGAGTTAAATACTAAGGTTGGCTACAAATCTGCACCTCTTTATTTTTTTATTTTTTTAACCTTTACCGCTTACCCTGATGAACCAATCAAACTCAAGTTAATTCTTTACTAGTTTTTCTGGACTTTTGAATATTCACTTGCTGATGTTAGAATATACTGTCAACACATTCTTTTCTCTCTGTTAAAAAAAAATGTGTCTTTGGTAGCTACTGACAGAAAAAGGCAACAATTTCATGGCAAATGAAGTTTGCTGTGTCCAACCAAAATTCAATTTTCTTTTCTTCACTCAGTCAGAGCTTCCAGTGAAGAAAAATGGAATTCATGCATTTTTAGATTTTCCGCTTAATTGTATTTGCCTCATAATTCATTATACTATTTATGGCATATATAGTGTGTAAAGTTTGAACTGTGATAAGTTTCAATTGTGCATATGCATTTATAGACTGTGCTTATAAAAAGTAAGTCAATGAAGAAGATGATTAAGTTGATTTACATTTACTCGTGTAAATTTCAAGTGCAAGTTTTCAGGAGTGCAATTTGGTGACCCCTGAGTGTTATGATACCGTTTACAATGTAAGCTATTAGTGCAGGTATCTTTCAGCACTGCAATCTCTAATTGCATCTTATCGTGTTTCAATTTGCCATGTTCAGCGAACATCTATACTATAAATACTCCATCACTGGCTGGGACCAGAACTTTGACAGACAGAAAAATGCGTTAACATTTTATTCAATATGACTATGTATTTTGTAAGTATGTTATTTCTTCCACTCAAAAAGAAACCCTTATTAAATACAAGGTAGTCAAGAAGAACATAATGGAATTAAATGCTTATCCAAACTTCAAAACACTGTTCTGTAAACATCATAGCTTGTTAGTGACATTGTGTGTTTAATGTCGCTATTTTACCTACGATATACTGGTCAGCATATCATATACTAATTAGTTTGCGCCAACATATTTTGCGGTCTTAATTGACGGGACTCAACCCCTCTAAAAATATTACCAACTTGGCTGTTAAATGCTTTTCTTTCCGGTATGATGAAGTACAACTTTTGACATGCTAAGCCATTAATGTCTGTTTGATCTATTAAATAATAAACGCTTTCAAATGGTGTTGGGGTTAACTTTCAATAGGTGCGTGTTGTTTGTCCAAGGGTCTGTTCAAAGGTTTCTTTAAATGAAAATTATCTGGTTCGGAGGGAAAACTGGAATGCTGTCCCCTGTGATCAGGGCACTTTCTATGTGTTAAGATGAGAGACTGGATCGTTCTTCTCATGGTTGTATTGACATGTCCCCACTGAACCACCTACTGTGGGGTGGGTACTAAGGACAGAGTGAGGCGTTAGTTGGTGAACAGCTCATTTGCTCTCAGCCCAGTTAGAAGCAAAAGGTTGAAGCCACGAAAGACAAGAGTTGCCTGTGCTGGAAGATTTCACAGAACTGCTAGGCATATGGTAGCAATCGCTAGGAATATCTTCTCGGGCACCAAAGTTTACCCGAGGGAGTATATCGTAGTCTACACACCATGAGTAGAAAATTCATTAAAATGAAGGTATTCAAGTCAAAGGGAGTTTGTTGTAGAGATGGAGTATTGTTATTGCCTTGAAGTGAGATGGTTAACAATGTATCCAGCTGTCTACAAACAAAATTTTTGCATTAATATGATGCCAAGTCCAAGACCTTTAACAATTTTATACTACTGTTTCAGTTTATAATCCATCTTTACAAAATTTGGGTAAAGGACATGCATAGCTACTGCTCTATTATTTAAGTTTGTTTCAAACATTAAGTCTCACCTGCTTAATGGTGCTTACATATTCTTTGTTGTAAAGTCCAAAGGATCATAATCAAATCATAATATTGTTTTTGTCCTTCTGTATCTGGTTTAAGTAATGATACTAAAGTGTATTATTTCTGTACATTTGGCTCTCCCTGGTACGTTAGTTTCCTGTTGGTAGTCTGAGTTTCTCACATTGAAACATTGATATGGTTTGAAGAAATGCTTGGGTTATTTCCGAGCTAAGTGGAAATTTATTTAAAATTTTGATTAGTAGTCATGATTTTTGACGTGGATATATTTGCTGTTTTAAAATGTTTTTTAAGGCATCAATTTACAACAAAATATTTACGCACTTAATAGGTAAAAAATGTTTTGTTCCTGGAACTATTCTGAGACAATACATACTTTGTGACATGATGTATTGTCCTGCTGGAAGTATCCATGTGACAGAGGGTATACTGTAGCCAGGAAGGGATGCACCAGTTCAGAAGTGATTTTCAGGTAATACTGTGGCGTTCAAACGTTGCTCAATAGGTGTCAAGGGACCTAACTTGTGGCAGGAAAACTTTGCCCATACCATAACACCACCACCACCACCAGCCTGTACTGATTGGTCCATCCTGCCCAAATCCTGACTTTGCCATCAGCGTGATGCCAGAAAAACGGGGATTGGTCAGACCATGTCATGACCAACTCCAAAATGTTGGCGATTGCTTGCCCACTGGGCAACTTCGTATGGTTTTTAGCTGATTGGAGTGGTCATCCGTTGTGCTTCGCCATATTTTGCCTGCTGGCTGACTGTTTTTTCTTTGTTGCACCATTCTCCGTTATCCTTAGACACTGGCGTGTGTAAAAAATAAATAAAATACCCAGGAGGTTAGCCAGTTTCTGAGATACTAGAACTGGCACACCTGGCACCAGTGATCATACCGCAACCAAAGTCGCTTAGGACAGTTCTAGCGTTCAGTCGAATAGTAACTGGATGCCCGTCTGCCTGCTTCATACATGTGACTTGCTGTTGGAGCGATCCGTTTTTGTGAAATGGTCAGTGTACCAGATAAACAGGCTACAAGTTATAAACTCGGAATTGAAATTGAGATGAACTGCAACCTAATAAGTCTAAACTGCCCCTTGCACGTTGAAGTCGGTGAAGAATTAAAATAATTTTTGATGAAGCCGCTTATGTTTCCCCTTTGAATTTTCCTATTTTTTTGCAAATAAATTCTCTTTAAATAACCTGCTTATTTTTTGTGTTAAACAGGCAGGCAGAAGCCCTAAAGGCTGACATGACAGGTAAAATTTTTATATTTTAGCGTGATATTTTCCTGTGGCAATTTTCTGTAGCATCTAGTTGCAACAGTTCACATGTCTCCTGATTAGCCAATTGATACTTCAGTCTGCTTAGGTTTGGATGCTGAGTTGACCTTTATGTTAAAAGTGCTTATTTTCATATTTTTAACTTCAGTGTGACTTTAAATGTTTTGGACATGAATCATTACTTTTCTTTTCTGCTCGCTCTATTGTAACTATTATGCAAGCACCCATATTTAAGGTGTTGTTCTTAATTGTTGCTTAAGAAAACCCGTCAGGCTTATTCACAATAGAACCAAACAGGTTCCCGGACCATTTCTTTAGAATGTCAGAAAATGTATACTTATTTTACAAGTACCTTATATTTAACATGAAGTTCTTATCAGATGTTCAGGGAGGGATGCACATTGTGATATATATTAATCTTTTTATTTATATTATTTTACCTTTTTAATGCTGTTCATTATAATGGGCTGGTAGCGCATTAAGTTCCAATACTCCCCACTGAAGAAAGAGTTTAAAAGCAACCAATAAGTAAAAACATTGTGGAAAGGAACTAAATTAGTCAATTGCACCTTAAGGAAAACAAAATGAAATGCAGTGGCTATTGAAATGTTTCCCATACCTCCCTAGAACTGATTAATTTACTTTTAGATGAAGGCAGTGGAAGCAGCCTATTTACCAGACTGAATCTAGCTGGCTATGCCACCTTAGGTATAGAGAATATTATCGAATTATCTGAAAACCATATATGTCATTCTTTTGTAAAACTAGCTTAATTACAATTGGATTTACTTAATCTAAAAATAAGTCTTTGTGTAGTAGGTAAAGACACAAGTGTTTGACCTAACTTTAGGCTGTGACTTAAACCCAGGCTAGCCAAACATATGAGACGTTTAAAGTTGTTTGATAACTAATGAACATTTGTTGGGATTTTCCTGCAGATTCAAAGCTGGGTCCGGCAGAGGTCTGGACATCAAGACAGGCGCTACAGGATCTTTACCAGAAAATGTTAGTGACAGACCTGGAGTATGCTTTGGACAAAAAAGTGGAACAAGACCTGTAAGTTTATTTTTGTAATTTACCCACCCACACACACACACACACACACACGCAGAAAAAATATAGCTGGTGGATTGTGCAAGGCAAAAAAAAAAAAATGTCCGTGGTTAGTATTTATGTTAGGTTGTTACTGTTTTACTGTACTATGTAGAAAATTGGACTTTGGACCAGAGGGGCATGGGTTTAAATCAATATTCTACCAATTAACCAGTGTGCTATTTCGCAAAGGTGGGTTGGGAAAAGAAATCAACCAAACAATATCCCCTTTTCCAGATGGAACCATGCTTTTAAGAATCAAATAACGACACTACAGAGTCAAGCCAAGAACAGAGCCAACCCCAACAGAAGCGAGGTGCAGGCCAATTTGTCACTGTTCCTGGAGGCCGCTAGTGGATTCTATACCCAAGTAAGTTCTAACAATGCACATTTATTCAAAGGGAAAACAAAGGTACAGATCCACTCTTGTTTTCTAGAATGTGCAAAGTTTTTAGTACAACATATCTGACAACACAGCTGCCGCTAAGTACCAAAATTGTGTCTTTCAGTTACTTCAGGAGCTGTGCACAGTGTTCAACGTTGACTTGCCTTGTCGGGTGAAGTCTTCTCAGCTTGGAATAATCAGCAATAAACAGATTAACACCAGCGGCATCGTTAAACCACAACCTAGTTCTTGCTCCTATATCTGCCAGCACTGTCTTGTCCACCTTGGAGACATTGGTGAGTCAATAACCAGGGTGCAATTGTATAAAAGTTATTATATATCACATTGAAATTATATGCAAAATTATATGTGTTATTTACTTCTTTAAAAGCTCGTTACCGCAATCAAACCAGCCAGGCCGAGTCCTATTACCGACACGCGGCTCAACTTGTACCATCGAACGGTAAGTGGTCGGATTATAAACAATTTTCTGGTCTATACCACTGGAGAGTTATGAAGTACTTTGCTAAAGCATACAATAGCAACGTTCCTACTTGCCACTGCCTGGTACAGGTACTTGGAATCAGAGTTTGATTCCTAAATTCAGATTTACATTTATTTATTCAGATTTGCTCTGTAATTTTCAATGTATAGAATGTAAACTGCCCTGTGAAATCGTTATGTGCTTCTACTTAAATTAGGTAATTTGTAGTCCAAACTGCTGTTGGGAACAGTGCAATATCAACTTTAAAAAATAAAATAAAATGTAACTGGTTTTTGTAAGATAATGACCCCAACTGAAGAACAGGCCTCTCACTAGTTGGGTCTTGAAAATGATTTAACCACAGGCACTTCCTCCTAAGCCATTTGCCATAACTTTCTGTAACTTTCAATCAAACTGTTGCCTTTTAGGACTATTTATTTCCATTGCTCTGCCAGTTTCATTGTTATAGAGATGCAACAATACACATAAGTGGTTTTGTAAAACTTAGTTAAAATGATTGTTTTGAACCCTACTATTATTATTTTTTATCTGCTTGCCTTATGAATTGTCACTGTTTCTTGATTTAAGTTGATTCCAAGTGAATTTCCTCCTCCGCTTTTGAAACAGGTCAACCTTACAATCAGCTGGCTATCCTGGCTTCCTCGAAGGGGGACCACCTCACAACGATCTTCTACTACTGCAGGAGCATTGCCGTTAAGTTCCCTTTCCCTGCGGCCTCCACCAACCTGCAGAAAGCTCTCTCTAAAGCATTGGAAAGGTAGCTCCATTTGTGCGCTTGTTTGGAAGTTTGCTAAGGGGTCCACCCTTCGGTCCTCTCTTGTTGTGGTGGGACTAAAGGAAAGCATGAGCGGGGCTGGGTAGCTCCGAAAACCTGCAGGCGTTTGCTGGCCCCTGGCCATCGTTTGTATTGACGTTGATGCAGTGCAAGACATATCGATGTCTTTTTTCACCATGATTTTATTTGGTTAGTTGTGGCTCAACATGTACGTGTTTTTGGTTGGAACTACTTTTCAACTAAAGTACTAAATGGCTACCTTCTATATTAACCATACTGCCCTTATTTAAGAAAATGTAATCTTCAATACCAAAACCAACCCAGTCGACTAAGTTACGCAGCCATTTCTTAGCTCCATAACTTAATATTTTTGGGAACCATGCAAATCTGTGCTCGTCTATCTTTGATTTTCTTTTAATTTTAGCCGCGACGAGATCAAGACCAAGTGGAGCGTGTCCGATTTCATCAAGGCCTTCATTAAGTTTCATGGACACGTGTACCTGAGCAAGAGTCTGGAGAAGCTGAACAACCTGCGGGAGAAGTTAGAAGAGCAATTTCAGGTAATTGCTGCGGTTGAAAACTATTTAGCATGATTCATTACAATTAACAAGTTGGATTTTTAAAATTTGGGGCGATTTTGCACTTTTCTGGAAGTATGTGTCAGAATATTTATATGGTTACCTTGGTGTTAACACCTGTGCCATCTTGTTTTGTACTGTACTGTTTATATCCTAATTTATTTGACAAAATGATGCTTCATTTTATGCTGAATATGATGTTAGGTACGCCATATGAAAAACGCCAGCTTCCGATATAACTACCGAAATACTATTGCAGTATTGCTATTTAAACTAAAAATAAACAATATACATTTTAACACCGCTTCTGCCAAAATGTAGCTACACTGTAGAACCCACTTTGCTGTTGTAAAACTTACAGATATCCCTGAATTCTGTAACCTACTTCCACAGTAAACATGGTACACAAATTGCCCCCTGATAATCATTCTGCTTTTATATAATGACTGTGTGCTGTAGACATCTCAATAATAATAATTTATGTCTTTTTTGATGTACTACTCCTAATGACAATCTCACTATGCTTCTTTCACCCATATCTTAATAGAGGCTTATTCTTCAGAAAGCCTTTAGCTCTCAGCAGTTGGTCCATATCACAGTCATCAACCTGTTTGAACTTCACCATCTGCGGGACTTCAGCAACGAGGCAGATGAGCAGAACTTCAGCCAAGACGAGCAGATCAGCTGGATTCAGCTCCTTGGGCTTTTCAGTACGTCACTTCAGATTCATAAATGGTGTTGTATCCGCATATTTACTGGGACTGGAAAATGTAGGGAGGTCTTCTGGAACATTTTTTTTCCTGCACATCACTTTGTGGATTAACTTTTAAGTTCATAAGTTTACCGTACAAACGTTTTTTAAAGGGTTGTATATTCTAACATTGGGTAGGATTTTTAGTTTTGTTGCATGTTGCTTGTGGTAGTTAATTCAGTTCATCTAACATTGTGCATTCTAACTGCGTTTTTTCAGATATTGATACTTTTGTTTCTATTAGTACTTTGCATGGTTCCCTCATAAGATTGTTACCATAAAGAAACTTAGGCTGTCTCCAAAACTTGTGTTGGTAGATGAGACTTATACTGCTCTTCCTCTCTCCTAGTGTCTTTCTTGGGCATCATGTGCAGTCGGGCTTTGTTGAACAAAAACCTTGAGGAGATAATGGGCGAATGTCCACTTCCTGCCATCAAAGTCTCCTTGGACTGGCTGAAACTGCGACCCAGTGTCTTTCATGAGAAGGCAGTGGACCAAAGACAGTAGTATGTTTTCTGACCCTGTGTTTGTTCTAATCGTTAATTGCTTTGTCTGTGTGGTAATGGACTGTTCTCTACTTTGTATTTTACTTTAGTAGCTATTTTCACAAGCTTGAATTCTACTTTCTAGATGGCCTTTTTGCCATTGTTCTGCATTGAAACTGGAATTAAGTGGATCCAGTTAAAATCCTATACCAGATCTGTCAAACTCTATTAAGCTCTGCGTATTTAAATTCTCCCCCACAGCATTTGGTCATGGCTGGTTTCGATTCTGAATGGCTTCCAGCCTAAGGAAGATGACGTGTCCTGCCCTTCAGGTATCTCTCCAGAGAGAGCATCGTTGTCGGATTGTTTCTAAGCCTGATGCTGAATATATTACATTACTGCTGGTGGTTTTCATTTAAATGCTGTGCCTCGTCTCTGTGGTAATCCACAGAAACAGCTTTAGGAACTTCAGACTTGTAGAGTGGTTGCACGTTCGTGATGCATGGGTAAAACATGGGTAAAATCCATTTAATACATGTACTGCAGTGTTTAGTGGTGACCATGGTAACTTTCTCTATCTTCTAGTGATGCCCCTTCCAGAAGAATTTGAGCTACAGGGATTTTTGGCCCTAAGACCTGCTTTACGGTATAACTGCTTTACTCTTGCTAATTACTTTGCAATTACTTGCAATTTGGGCTCATATGTTTCTATATTGCGATGATCTTCATTGAACCTTTTATTTTCTGAACTTTCTCCAGAGCTCTGGATTTCTCAAAAGGGCACCAAGGCATCGTCGTGGAAAAAGGCCTGCCAGTGCGTGCTCGTCACCAAAGGCTGATCAATCTAGGGAAGTGGGTAGCTGACAGTCAACCAGGGTGAGTTGCACTAGCATGCACATGCTTTACATGGCCAAAAGTATGTAGACACCTGTTGAGTTGGTCCCCCCTTTGCTGCTAAAACAGCTTCCTACTCCGGAGGCTTCCCACTAGATGTTGGAACATTGCTTCTGGGACATGCTTCTACTAAGTCGGGCACTTAAGCTTGGTTTGCAGTCAGCATTCCAATTCTTGTCTAAGCCTTTTGATGGGGTTTAGCTCTGTGCAGGCCAAGTTCTTCCACACTGATCTTGACAAAAAGTTTCTGTATGGATCTCACTTTGGGCCCAGGGGCGTGGTCATGCTAAAACGGGAAAAGGCCTTCCCCAAAGTTGGAAGCAAAGGATTGTCTAGAATGTCATTGAATGCTGTTCCATAAAAATGTATCTTCACTGGAACTGAGGGGCCTTGCCCGAACTATATAAAACGGCCCCAGCCCATTATCCCTCCTCCACTAAACTTTACAGTAGGCACCATGTATTCTTCTGGTGTTCGCCAAGGCAGATTTCTACGCCAGACTGCCTGTCTAGTTTTTTTTTCTTTCGGTAGCTGCCTTCTCATTATACTTGCGTCTGTAGCTTTTCTACCTGCCGTAGAAAAAATGTGTATCAATGATATATTATATATCCCTTTAGTTCTATTTAAATTCTGGAACCAAATTGAAGCTATTTATTTTTTGTAGTTATAATAATGGACACCGTCTTTGTTTTTTGTAGTTTGATACAGTACCGGATTGATGACGGCCTGCTCCTGTTCATAACTGACATCCCAGAGATGGTCATTGAGGAGCCTCTGGACAAGGACGGTCCCGTGCTCCAGGAGTCCTCCAACAGCGAGCAGACGCCTCACGAGGGCGGCCTGGGACTCAAATCGGTCCTGTCTGCCGGCAAGACCCAGAACAGTGGGCCTGAGTGTGGGGAAAGGCCTGTGGTGACTTTCAAAGAGAACATCAAGCCCCGGGATCCATCCCGCAATCACCAGCCCAAAGAGGGTGCCAAGGATAGGAGGGACTTCGGCAAAGGCAACGGCGTCCCCAAGAGCGAGCAGAAGAAGGACAACAAGAGGAAGAATGAGGCTAAGAAAAGTGGCCATGAGAAGGCTCAAGATGTGGGGAAACTGGTATAAAAGACACCTCTATATCGGGTGTAATATTCAAATCCCGTTTAAGTCCTGTAACTCAATTTAATATTTTACTTTATTATATTGTACATGACAGATATGACAACAGGGTTGCTTTTTCCTCTACAATAATTTATATAATATGCAAGAACTACTATATAAGTAATTATTAAACAAAATGCATATTTTTGGCTGCTTTAATAAAAATCTGCTCCAGCATCATGTGCTAGCAGTTGTCTGAGGTGCAGTAAGGGGATTGTACATTTGTGTTTAATGCTTGTTGCAAAGCTGCCTCACTCCTATTTGGGCATTCCTTGCTTTCATTCCTCCTGACATGGTGTATCATTTCTTAATGGAGGTCAAGGCACAGTCTGAGATGAGGAGGACGCCGGTGTCGGAGTCCAGGAAGACTCCAGTAACACAGACCCAGACCACTAGCTCGTCCCAGTTCATCCCCATTCATCACCCAGGCGCCTTCCCTCCGCTCCCCAGCAGGCCAGGTAAATAACGCTTTTGCCCGTCAAATTGCTGTTTGGAATCCTTTTGGTGTCGTAACTAACGCTTCAAGCGGAAATCTTTATTTATTGGTATTTAATGATATGGGCTCTTTAATGAAGTTGTTGGTTTTTAGCTACGAGATTATCACATGCATTTTCATGCTGATGTTATCAGTTGTATTTGGAACATTGTTTATGCCCTGTAAACGGTGTGGAAAGATAGTGCTCATTGTCTTCCAGGTTTTCCGCCTCCCGCTTATGTGATCCCGCCCCCCGTGGCTTTCTCCATGAACCCGGGGTACACCTTCTCAACTGGGGTGTCCGTGCCGGGACCCTTCCTGCAGCCGACCTCCCATCCTCAGACCAGCAGCCAAGTGCAGACCGGGAAACAATCACACATTCCTTACAGTCAGCAAAGGCCCTCAGGCCCCGGGGCCATGACCCAGTGTCCCCAGCAGCAGCAGCAGCAGCAGCAGCAGCAGGCCCCTCAGACAGGCGTTCAGCCTCCTGCGCAGCTGCAGGTGCAGGCTCTGTCCCAGCAGCAGCAGTCTCCCACCAAGCCCCTGCCCAGCCAGCAAGGCAAGAGCCCTCCCCACCATCCTGCCATGCAGCAGGTAAGTGCCAATGGATCTTCTAATGTCTTCTGCACAAACCATTGTAGACAGAAGAACACTTCAAAGGGTGGCAAGCAAATCACTCGGTACATACGATTGTTGAAAAATATGATGCACATTCTCATTTTTAACCATTTGTTTTTTAAATTATACATTACGTTCCCTGGAAACAATTGACACAGTTAATAGTCAGTTATTCTACTGTATTCTGTCTTATTTTTTATTGCTCAAATTAATTAAATGGTGTTAAGTGTGTATCTATAGCTCAATTGTCTTGCCTCCCCCCCTCTGAGCAGTACATGCAGGTATCTGAGCCGTCTGGCCAGCTTTGGAGTCAGCACCAGTCCCAGGCCTCCCTGCAGAAGATGCAGATGCAGATGCCCGTCAAACAGCCCTTCTTCATGCCCCCCCAGGACCCCCTCAAGCTCTTCGAGCATCCCCTCCAGACAGTACCCCTGAAGCCAACGCAGACCGCCTGCATGGAAAAGAAAGTGAAGTTTCCTGAGGTCAAAGTGCAGGACTTCTACTGGGAGCCTTCTTACCACATGGCTGACGCACGGCCCGTGATGGGCCACCAGGTGGCGAGTGAGCGACTGGGCAAACGCCAGCCTGGGGTCTTCTGCCAAGACCAGGATAGCGGAGCCAGGATGCCGTCCTTTGAGGTATGAGATTTCATGTCCATCA
>JAOYSI010072987.1:8726-20624 GCA_025775065.1 Hiodon alosoides | reverse complement strand
ATGGGCCCATTAACACCACCGGGACACTGGTTACGAAGCCAGAGTACGAAGTGTTTTTGAAGAGGTACACTGTTTACATTAACATGTGTTTCTCCGTACGCGTTGGTACTGGGGGAAATTCCTTCATCTCCAAATCTGCTCCACGGATTCCATTAATGATGATAAAATACATATGTCTTAATATAAAATGTTCTTTTGGTTTTTCTACCCCGATGTTGGCAGCATCAACGTGATTTGTGCAAATGATTTACTACAGGCAGACGTATAGGAAACTTTGGGAATTTGTGAGAAATAGTTGCAGTTCCTGACGATGTGATATCCCTCATGGCATGTATGCGTCAGACTCCACTCCCTCGAAAGTGAGCTGTACATGTAGTCTAAATTCAATATGGGACGACAAAAAAATCTGTTTTGATTCTTTAGGAGTCCTTCTGACCTTGGCTATACTCGAAATCCGGAGAAGGAAAAGAGAAGCAAAGCTCATTTAAAAAAAACAATTTAAATATGCATGCGAGGCCCTGGAGTTTGCTTGATATTCAACGACCATCATGGCCTACGGTTCGACTCTTAAGGGTGGGTTTAACAATTAAACACGGCCTTGCTATTCCAACATTGGCTTTAAGGTGCTGCCCCCCCTTTTCCTGTTCCACTATCTCCGCCTATGTCCCTGGTTCCCCTCTACTACACAGATGGTACTCATTATAGAAGCCAGTCCTCTCATGTGCATGTGAGAGAGAGAGAGAGAGAGAGAGAGAGAGAGAGAGAGAGAGAGAGAAAGAGAAAAGCTGTATTGAATGTGAATCAGCTGCCCAAACCCAGAATTAATTGGCAGCAGATTGTCTCACATTTATCAATTATGATGAATTATGTGTTAAATGAAGGAAATTAGCAATGCTACCAGAACGAACTGTGATTGTTTTTTTCTATACTACACGCTCAGAAGAGAGAGAGAGGTGAGATCTCATGTGTTATATCTGAGAACAGAGAATGAGGAAGGATAGTGAGGACAAAAGAGTAACTAGTGTCGCACGTCACCTACACACTAAGACCTTTGATGGGTTTACCACCTCTTTGTGATGCCACCCATGACCGTTGAGCAGAATGAGGAAATCAGCATATCTGGCAGAACCTGCGTTCTTTTAAAAACGTAATTAAATGTTCTTTTTCTGAATGGTAAAATTGCTACTATTTTATGCAAGGTTCACATTTTTGGTACCAGCTGTTTTCTCATTCAGTTAAATAAATAAATAAAGACTGTATTTTAAAAACCATGTGGCTTGCTACATGTCTGCCTGAAAGGCGAATGATTAATGCCCACGAACCCATCAGAAACTGTCAAGTGACACTTTCCAATGTGTACATGGCCAATAGTTTTTAAAAAACTAAACCAAGGCAGAGAAAAATACAGACATTTTTCACATCTCTGCTATGCTACTAAGAAAAAACACAACCACTTTACCACTAAGCAATGACACACAGACGCCTCCCATTAACTTACCAAACCATGTGTGTTATCTCATTCATGCAGCGCTACTGAAGCGTTTCGATTGTAAAATGCTAGTTCTGTAAACCTTTAGAAAACGTTTATAGTTGCTGAGATAGATAGCCATCGGCTATTTTACCCCACAATCCTATAAGTGATATCTGATATCCGGGAATGAAACAAAACAAAAAAACTTCATGTACATTGTACATTCATATTTGATCAGAACAGAATTTTAAGCAGTTAAAATTCTCACAGGAGTGCTGGGTTGCAGGGGTTCGAATCCAGCTTGCGTCCTTTGCCGGTTGTGACTGGGGGAACCGACTGGAAAGGTTTATTTCTCTTAGCTCATCTCTACCTGGCTTCTCCAGTGGACTTCCTGGGCACGTGAAGGCTGGCAGTGCCACCCAACGCGAAATTCCCCCCAGTCGGCGGGGAGGAGAGATGCATCAGCACAAATGGTGATTACTGATATGGGAAAATTTACACTTCCCCTGTTTGTGTAAAAACAATGATCTCATGCACTTATTCTTGAGCTAAATGAGGTAATTGACAATTATTTACAGCATTTGGTCTATCTCAGCGTCACTCACCTGCTTGTCTGGAACCTAAACAAATCAAAAGCTTAGGCTGATGAGGACCGCCCACCCACCACCTAGTTTAAATCAGTAAACACCTAAACAACCTACTACGGTTTCACGTTCCAGTCCACTATACCCTTCTTAAGAGATTCATCTCGCTGGTTTTGGTGGCCGTTTTCAGTGTGTGTTCCAGCATAACGGCAGATTACCAGTCTAAAGAACATGCTGACTTTTTCTCGCCATAGAAAACGCAAACTCCTCTTTGATTTTGTCAGCGGTAATTAAATGTTAAATAAAAATACACTAAAGACCCTGAATGTCTGAATAGAATTAGGAGGATAACGCGAATGTTTTTTTTTTTTTAAATCATTATGAATTTCTACACTTAAATCACATAACTTTGTTTTTACGCCGTTATATTGTTTTTATTATCGCTATTTATATTTAATATCATCATGTTTTATATATTCTGTAAATGATATAATGTAAGACAAAGCTCGGTCAGCTGTAGAAAAAATCTTTATTACTATTTACTCCCGTAGCTTTCCTTTGCCGAAACAAGCCATTTATTGGAAATAAAAATATATATGAAAAGCAACCAAAGAAAAAAACGATCACTGTGATTATTACACGAGATGCTTTTTACCCAGAATGCACTGTGATCATTACACAAGATGCTTTTTACCCAGAATGCACTGTGATTATTACACGAGATGCTTTTTTACCCAGAATGCACTGTGATTAGAGGAGAAAAGCAACAGTGGTCACAATTACATCAGCAAAACAGACTAATTCTCAGGACAGGTCATTACTATAATCACATAAGTCATTTCAATAGTTTTACATTAAAATTGTATATCACACATGAAAAAAATAGCAGATTTTTA
This sequence comes from Hiodon alosoides, assembly GCA_025775065.1. Taxonomy (NCBI): domain Eukaryota; kingdom Metazoa; phylum Chordata; class Actinopteri; order Hiodontiformes; family Hiodontidae; genus Hiodon; species Hiodon alosoides. The sequence goes on along the minus strand of JAOYSI010072987.1, from coordinate 17,673 downwards.
GGGTATGGGGGGGAGGGGGGGATCTGTGTTACCAATCAAATACAGTAAAATATATCAAAATTAAGGTAACTTCTTGTTTATGAGTTAATGTTTCTTGGCTCTTCTTGGTTTCATGGTTTTTTTTCATGTCTTTTTATAATAACAAAACGCTGGTGCATGATTCGCTGAGCGGGCGTGGAGGCGAAGGCCAAGGCTTGCTTATGCAGTCTTTTTTTCAGTTTATTCGCTTGCCTTGTCGTCTTGCCCTGGGTCGTCGCGGCACTGAACGCAGAGCTTGAAAACCAGAAAGAAAGGAGACCCAATGCGACACCTCTCGAGCGGGGGAGTGGGGAGTCCACCAGACTCAGGTGTGAGGGACGGAAGCTGCACACCCCTCTTTCTGCACACCAGTGAAACAAGATCTGTGTGTTTGTTTTGACACTTTTTATATACACATACGTATAAAAACCATTGCAAAAACGATATCTCCATTCTTTCCATAATGCAAACCTCATGGCAGTGATCTCAGAGATCCAAAGAGAGACTTCTAGTGGATTATTGCCAAGAACTTAACCCCCCACCCCCTCCACCCCCTTCCCCTTTGAATCAGCACAGACACACCGAAAACTGCAGAAATGCAGAAAAAAAGACTGCATAAAAAGTCTTTTGGACCACAGATGGATGATGTTGTCACAGGAGGGCAGGGTGAGAGAAGAGAGAAGAAACCGGATATGATGAAGATGATGATGATTGTGTGGCTGTCTTCGGTCTCCCAGGTCTACTGGAGGTTCCAGCGTCCGTCAAGCAGACGAGGACCGAAAGTGCGCAGAGGACCAGCCTCGCCCTAAGTGACCGCTGTCTGGAACCGCTTGGCTGATCACGCGCTTCGCAGCATGACCCCAGGCCTGCCGCAGCGCGAGCCTCAGGAGACGTCGTGGGTGGGTGTGGCCTGGGAACACTTTGTCCAGACGGAGGGCCGGGGGAGCGGGGATGTCTGGCGGAGGGCTGCAGCCCTACGAGGACCCCAGCGTCAGCAGCAGGACGGCCAGCGTGAGCAGGAGGAGGTTCGAGGCGAAGCAAGGACCCAAGCTGTCATCTGTGAGGAAGGGCTCTGGAGACTCGTACCCTGACTCATCTGAAACGCAGGCACGGACAGTGACAGTCAGATCTAAAAAAAACACCGGCGTCTAAAAATCTGTAGGCTCCATACTGTAATTTCACCTGCCCTGGCATTCAGCTACTAATCTCTGGAGTGGTGTATCAATGACTGTTTTTGACAATGATACTGTAGTCATAATATCACTTCATAACGGCGGCCCTCTGAGAGAAAGTCTATGCATTTATTTAAACTCATTTACAGAGCATAGAACGGATGTGGTATTATTCCCACTGGGATCTGGGCTGCAGCTGGAGCCAAGGTTCTCATTAATAAGCAGTTAATGCAGTTTTTCTGCACCCAATCTTAAAAATCAGGTACAAATTATACTAGTTGAGAAATTGCAAAGATCACGCACAACCTCAGGACAACCTAAAACGGAAAACAAAGAATATTTTTGAATCCCACCCGTTTTATTTTTCCTTGGCGCTTCAGTTCACAAATCCCAGTGAAAAGAGGAAGCAATTATACTTGTGGAATAAAGGAACTAATCTATCTGCCGTTTAATTTACGTGATTGTTTCAGCTGTTCCGTGGAAATGATTTCTCTTCAAGCCATATTTATTCAGAATCCCAGCGGTAATCGGATTATACATCAGCACTCCTTGCATTCCCCAGCGGTTGGACAGCGTTTTCCTGACGGAAAGCGTACAGGCAGAGGGCGTCGGGAAATGAAAGGCCGCGCTAATACACTCGTCGGCGGTAATGGGGTAAAAAACCCGCCCAGAAACCAAACGGGGCAAGATCGCGGCCGAGCGTGCTACCGGGCAAGGCGTGAACCGCGAGTTTCCCAGACTCCCTCGCTCCTAACTTTGCATATAGAGTTTTAAACAAGCGGATAACTCCAGAGTTGTGCCAGGGAATCTTCTCTGCCTAACGTTAATTTTTGACACGAGCGGTGTAGTGAGTGCTAGGTTTCCCTAAAACACGCCCCAGTACCTGGAGACGAAAGTAAACGAGGGCAAATCATGGCAATGAGACACAGATACCGCCCTTTCCACAGGTAATGTCACAGTAGAACGTGGCGCGTGGAAAAACCCTGCACGCCATGCCGTCGTGTGCAGGGCTGATGATGAGATGGTTGTTAAACAGAAGGAGGGTCATCTGTGAGGGACACTGCTGTCGGAGCCTGACTTACTTGTGGGCTTCACATACACCCTCAGCTTCAAGCAGGGCTTCCCGGCGTGGTTTGGGTGAGGAGAGGCTGGGAAACCACATGAGGGTGAGGGAGAGAGAGAAACTCGTTAACTTTGTTCTATGTAAAAGAAGACAAATGTCATCAATGCTTTTGATGCAATTTAGAGAGAGAGAGAGAGAGAGAGAGAGAGAGAGAGAGAGAAGCATAAATCTTATTCTCTTTTGCAAACGGGTGAAAACACATGACTAATCTTGACTTGCGGTTTACAAAAGCAGATTTTTGTGCGCTGATCTCTGTAGAGACCCCGTACTCAGCCTGCCATTTTTGAAAGCTAGAACATGAGGCGACTGGTCAAAGCCAACCCGGGTTCTCGGTCTAATCACCCACAATGTCCTGGATATTAATCACAACGCCACCATCGGAGGCGTTAGGCTTGGGGCAGGTGCCCAGCAGCGATGCTCAAATCACAATTAGCATTGCAGGAGGTGCTGTGACCCAAATGCTAATAAATACTCTACTATCATTAGCCAAGCCTCATACGCACCCAAGCAACGCGTAAAATAACAAGACCCCTGAAACACTAATCACGTCCCCCCCAAACACTAAAAACTTCACACGTCGGTTAGGATAACATTCAGATCCATAAAATCGCAAGCCTTTTTTTCCATTGTGGCTAAGAAACATTAAAGGGCTTCTTTAATGGCAGCGTTCCCAGATAGCGGAAAGACCGCTCCCTTTAGCACGGAAGACATTTTGGTGAAAAGTTGAATTTGGAACGACGCTGACTAAAAAATGCTAATGAAAGAGTTCGATTAGCACAGGGACGCAAATGAATTTGCTCTCAATACAGTTGAATTGATTGTAAACCTTTTCATGTTAACACCCTTGAACACAGTTTCAGGCACACTGACCCCTGCCCAGCCCCCCCACTCTCCATTATTCCACAGTCGGTGACTTCTGGTTGCCCCGGGCCATTGTGTATTCCAGTGGTGTGCCAACAAACCGAACCCCAGGCTCAATGGAGACCGGGCCCTCAACCGGTGACCGTCGTGTCAGGACGGCATCGCTGCCACTCAATCAGGGCGGGGAGCTGGGAGACGTGAGGTCGCGCCCTTCCATCAGCAGACAATAGAGCTGAGCCCGCCCCCCCCCCCCCCGATAACCTCAGAAATCAAGCCCTCTTCGTTACCCCTTGACCTAGCACTCTGGGGACCATGACGGCTACAATATCGATAGTATCCAAACAATCCTTACTGGGAGGATGAATGAAAAACAGCACTGAATAGTGGGGGTAAACTGCTTCCCATCACTGGCCACTGCCCAGGACAAAAGGGTCGCACAATGTATGGTCTGGCGGGGTGCAGGGAGGGAGAGGGGCGTTAAACCCGTCCCGGGACGGGGGAGAAAAGGCCGTGCTGAATACTAACTTTGAACTCCTTTTTCCATTGTGCCGTTCTTTCCCCTCTCCTTCCTCTCCATTCTCCGGGAGTGACAACTTCCTGCCGGGTGTGCTTTCGCTACGCCCTGCCGGCCAGAGGAATGCCGCCTCGTCTCCCCACGTTTTTAAAAAGATTGATTTTTTCTCTAGTACCTTTAAGTACCTTTTGTCAAGCCTTGCAAGATCAGCAGTGCTGCATTTGTGCACGACACAGACAGCCCGAGTCCTTCGCCAGCGGAGAGAGACGACGACAGAGCAGCTACCGCACGGTCACACGGTCGCAACATGGTCGCACGGTCGCCATGTGGGGGCCCATCAAAACAACGTTAAAGGAAAGGGTTCTCACCCTTCTGTCCCTTCTCCTGTTAATGAGACTGTGGGTCATAATGCCATTCAGAATGCAAAACGACTGCCTTTTAGTACATTGCATTTATTGGGTTATTATTATTATAATTTAATAATACAAATCTACCATAGTGCGCTTATTTTTGCATGGGGAAGATGTAGTAAATGTCAAGTTACCTTTGTCAGGCATGTTTCTAACGCTCGTTGGAAGGAGAGTCAATGTGTAGATAACATCCAAGTCGTGTGGACCGAATTTTACAGCAAAGCACCCTGAGAGGTAAGCAGGGATGCTAAATGCATTAAACGGGTGAGGAGATCAGAGGGATAGTGTCACTGCTGCTTTTAATACTGTCAGCACAGGGATAAGAGAGAGAGAGAGAGAGAGAGATAAAAGAATCCTAACAACCACCATTGCAGATAGCCAGTATTTTCGTATTTTCTTTTTTAATATAAGACCAAAAGTGTAGGACATTAAAAAGAAAATGTGGTCCACAACGGGTTCCAGCATGGCTTTCGCCAACAGATCCCAAGCGGGAATATTAAAAATTGCAGCCATTAGACAGCAGGTGAGATGTCAGGCTGTCCGGAGAGAGAAACAAAACAAGCAGATAATAACCCGCATTTTGAGAAGTCTGCCGGGCTAATGGATTTTAGCTGCACAAATGAAGAAGAAGTAAAAAGCTCAATATGGAATGCTAAAAAATGACTGAAGACATAATTGGCTCTTTTTTGTTTCGCATAATGTACAATCGTACGATTCCACATGAGGGCGCCACTTACAACATGTTTCCCCCCTCCCCCAGTGACGCTTAAAATTACAGTATTAATTTCTCCATAAACCCTTATACAAACATAGTTTTAAACATCATAGATTTAAACAACTTAGGTATGTTGCTCTGGATAAGAGTGTCTGCTTAAACAATGTAAGATTGAACATAAAGAGATGCAGCTCACACGAGAGGAATATAACTAGCTCATTGGTAGTCTGGCTCTCCCAGGGAATGGATCTACAACCTTCTGGTCAGAAGTCGGGCTCCTAAACCCCGGCTATCTGAATCGATGTGTTCATCAAGGGAATAGATGGTTAGCAGAGTCCACAGAGTCACGGGGCAGCAGGTCACTGACTCACACCAATCGAACTTTAGGAAGCCAGAGGATCAGAGCGTTCTGCTTTTGACTCACCAATTCTTGGTTGCGTTGTGAGACTCTTAACGTGCGAGGTACCTTTTACGCGCAACTGGAGCGTTTTTAGGGGCTTGTGGGGTGAACTTCAAATGTACAGCCCTTGGCTTGATTCAGTTTTTTTGCTAAACCAGGAATATCACTCCCGACCCAACCCTTTCACAGTCTAAAAGCAGGGGATGGTGTGTGGTCACTCACAGATCAGCTGAACCTTCACACCATGCGCACGACAATAAATCACAATTTTCCCAGAAAGGGACTGTGTTGATTGACCTCAAGTGCTGTGAGGGGTGATGGGAAATGGGGTGTTGCTTTCAGATGGTAATCGGTCCAAAATATCTGAATAAACAATTATAAAAAAAGACAAACGGACTAAATACTGCTGTTCTACTAATACTAATATTATTAATAATAATAATAATTTGGAGAATAACAAAGGTAGTGTATGATAAGTTCTGTACAAACAAAAAATTGTGGTTTTGACTCCTTCAGTATTTGTTCAATATCAAAATGTACACAAAAATAGGACAGACAATTAATAAATCAGCATTCTGCTAGATACTCCTGCTCCCGTTTTCTGCCCTGAAAAGAGAACGGTGTGTTGAATTCCAAATTAAATCACAAAGGAAAGCTTTTTAATTAAAACCCGACCGCTATTGTGGCTTTGCTCTGTTGCTCTCCACAAACGATGATCAACCCCCCCTTCAGAAAACAAACCAAACAGTTGGCCTGACACACTGAGACGGAGTGCCGAAAATTCCCCTCAGTCCCACTGTAAAATCCCTCCCTCTGTATAACCTGAAACCGAGGGAGGCTACTGGCAGGCGGGTTACACACTGAACATGAGTACAGTCTGTACGAGCGGAGTATGGTTAAGGTCCTTGTGGCGGAGGCGGGCGCGTGGCAGTTTCGTTGACACTCACAGATGTAGTAGTACTCGTGGCCGGGGCGGAACTCGAACCCCAGCGAGAAGGGGGTGAAGAGCTGGAACTTCTCGGAGAACTTGAGCGGTCCGTTGGGGCTCTGGGGCCGGTTACACTCCCAGCGTTTGAACCCTCTCATGCGGTGGTCGCAGATGGTGTAGCCGTCGTAGTTGACCATGAAAAGGATGTAGCGCTCCATGCGGTCGTGGGCTTGGGGATCCTCGTAGTGGGGGCAGTAGATGTCCAGGTAGTCGTTGATGCTGAGCGCCACGGTGTACTCCCCATTCAAGAACCTGCGGAGCGACCAGACACAGCACATTACAGCAGTGGCGGGGCGGGCCGGAGACGACTGACACGAGAGGAATGACAAGGACTTAATGGCACGCCGGGAGAAAAGCCGGCTGCGTCTTTCTATTGCAGAGTGGCGACTCATTCCTAGACTTCAATCAATCCTTGGGTTAACCCAGGACTCCCAAGGACTCCCCATGAATCAGCATCTTAATGGTGCTCTCGAGAGAACGGGCCCAGAAACCGTCCACGATCATTTTTCACGACGCGCGCGCGGTAAATATGCACCAAGTCCATTCAAAGACAAAGTGAAACGACTAGAGAGGGGGGACGTTTAGCAGCCGTGGGAGCCAGCCGGCCGGAATCCCAAATCTGGCGGGAAGAGGGGAATACTGACAAGGAGTTCTAAAAAGAGAATTTAGCTTATTTAGGCGGCTTCAGAGGGCCAGCTCCCGCCTAACTCTCGCGAAATGAGTTTGCCCATCAGGACAATCTCCACACAAATTGACTACCTCGATGGCCCCTGCAGAATCCCCGGGGCGTGCATCAGTATTACAGAGGGGTTATTGCTGGAGGCTACCAACTTGTGAAGGAGAGTGCAGAACGCGGCTGATTCTGGGTCTGTGAGATGATGCCTCTCGAACCTCCGTATAGCTGCGTGGATCTCACGTGTGTGTCATCTCCTAGCCGCCAACTTCGCCCCTCACGGGTAAAGTGAGTAACTGTGTATCCTGCCCTTTACATTTATCACATTTTCCACCTTGCACAGAATACCAGAGCAGAATGTGACAGCTCTGGCTTAGAAACACGAAAAAGTTTCCTCACCCTATACGGATCGACTGTGGTAAATGTATAAAATATAGCGTGAATCTCCTACATTAATCATTTATATAAATCTCAAAACAGATTTTTAATGATCCATTTCAAGATTCTGCTGAATTTAAAAAATATAATATTCATTTATATTCAGTGTCTACAACTAAGAAAGTGCTAAGGTTAATTGAAAGTATAATACTTGAAAGTTTTCTTATCACAAATATATCAACGGTTTTGAACGGACTCAACTCGGGCTGAAAAGTTTGGCGGCTTGACTACAACGTTGCGGTATAATTGATTGTGGCACAGGGGATGTCTATTACAGGTCCCGGTTTAACAAAGGGACCCTTCAGGACCCGGGACTGAAAAGCCACACGGTCTGCTCCAGCTTGAAATCTCGCTGGCATGGTATCAGGTGACAGCTCCAGTGGGTGTGGAGTTACGATCTGAGCGGAGGGGCCAGGTTTCAGCCACAGCAGACGGACCATCTTCAGATGCTAACTCCTTATCTGTGCGGTCCAGAGATCCATCTCCCTCCCCTTCAATCTTTTTCTTCCTCCTTTTAACACACCACTTTCCTTCCCTTGCATCTTACCTTCACTCAAAGACCCCCGCTTTCTGCAGCGCACCCCTCTACTTAACGCCACAGCCTCTGCCAAACGGAATCAAAAGAAAATAAAGTCGGCCTCACCCCGGTGTCCGAGATTATCCGCTTTTAGGAAGGGGCGCTTATCCCATTCCAGCGCCTGCTATTATTTTGTCTGTAAACTGGGGGAAAAAAAAAACCGGCCCATTTCTGTGCCTCAGTGACCATGCACGAGGCAGGAGAGATGGAACAGAGTGGAAAAGCAGATTGGGTCCCCTGCAATCCCGTTCTCCCTCTCTCTGTTAAGCTTGCATGTCCAACAGCCCATACAGCCGTGAGATACCCACTTCCCACGCGCGCAGGCGTAGCCCCATGTCACGGAATCGGCACGTAATCCATCAAAACACCAGAACCGTGTACTGGAATATCCATCAAGAAATCGGTGTAGTGCACTGGAAAATCCATCTAACACCCCTCAAACAATCCTCTTTCCCGAGACCACCTCAGCCATTGTATGTATTTGTTCAGCGGCAGTCCTCAAAAAGGCCTCCAGGGCTTACAATTTAACACATCTGCCACATCCTTTTACGGCTCCACTTCTCCGGGAGAGACCGGGACACATAGCCTTGCGCAAGTCTCTTACTTGGGATTTGTGAAGCAGCCTGTGTCTTATCTGGACTTTGAGGTCAAGGACCCCCCCCCCACCTACATCACACGCTGACCTTTCTCGACCTCTCATCCTGTGTTTGTTAAAGGTCTTTACTCCTTTTGTTTGTGGCTCCGGTCTGGAAATGACACAACGGTGTCAGTGTTACATGATCACAGTCAGTACTGCGGAGACGAAGGGTCATCACAGACAAGATCTCGTAAACATGTCAAAGACTGGCGCACATACCGTAAGGCTTTTACAAGCTGCCGTTTAATGATGCTGCTCAAATTCATGTGTATTACAGCCTTAAAAAAAAAATCTGTTTAATAAAAAACATGAGAAAATGTTTCCTACCACAGCTAAGAAACTAAAATAATAATAATAATAATAATAATAATAATCATTTGGTGAAAAGCAGTGGTATTCAACATATTCAATCTGCAGTAAC
>JAOYSI010072986.1:0-20624 GCA_025775065.1 Hiodon alosoides | reverse complement strand
CATTGATTCCTGCGAAATCGGTGTCTGTCTGATGCTTGAAACTACGCGTAGTAGCAGCTCTAGTGCTAAACGCTACAGTATATTCTATATGTTATCTTAAATATGTAAAATACTTTCATCCTGGGAATGGATGTCAGCATATACAAAAATGCATTTGTAAAATCATAGGCATAGTTATGTGCCCCTAATATACAGCTGAATGCAAATGCATTTCAGCAGGTAAAGTGCTAAAAAAACAAACAAACAAAAAAAAACTCAACCTCTTTTTTCTCATTTTTTTTCTTCACAAAATGAACATCCAAACTAGCATGATGGTCTAAATAGAATTGCATCACATTGATTAGATTCATGTGGAGGGCAATCGTGGTCAGCAGACCATAGTAAGTCCTCGCAGAATGCTAGCTGCAACAGGATGAGGTTGTATACATTTTATGATTTATTCACACTGTTATCATCTCTGCTTTGCACGGACAGAGGAGATTCTCTTCTTGGAACCTGTTGGGGCCACGTCGAAGTGTGAAGCCAGCAGCAGAGTCTGACCTCCCTGCACTCAAGGGAAAACGCCCGTGCACATTGTTTCGGAACCCTTTGGGTGTTGAGGGGAGGAAGGTTTCTCAAAACAATGGGTAGCTTTGTAAGACCCAAGGAGAGTAGAGTCAGATCTATAATGATTCCACTGCGACATCCGTTACATTAAAATGATCTCACAGGCGATTTCTGTGCAAATAAACGATTAAAGTGCAATTAGGAGAAGTTGGGTTGAGGGAAGATTATTAAGGAAAACATCCTGATATGATCTTAGACTCATAATAGAAATAATAACAAACCATGGATAATTACATGCCCTATTACGTCCCTAATGCAATCCCCATACCATTCATACCTTTCAGAGGTCTGAGGATGAGTGCTTCACACCCCTACCCCTCAGTTCAGCTATGCTGGTATTTTTACCCAGGAACAATTAGTATTCCTGGCTTAAAGGACAAATTGTAACTTCAATTTTCTGTTGCTGGGACAACTGCCTCAGGTGATATTAACAGAGAAAGTCTTAAAGACAAACACTGAACCACTTCTGTGTAATTACTGCACCCTCATCCATAATTATCTGTACAATAAATTACAGAAACCCATTTAAGGGCAAGAATTGACCCCTGGCTTTTCGGTGTCAGTAAACTATTTTGTAGTTTTTACTAGGTATAATTAATGGGGCAACTAATGATCAAGAATGCTTTGTGAGTCTTTTTAAAAAAATTTTACTGGAGTTTTTCCACAATCCATTTTTGGCAGAAGTGTATTTTTGAAACTGATGCACCTGAATGGCTGAGTCAGGAAAGGCAGAGCTCTGAGATCTGGATTCTGCAGGTTTGAATATAGATCACGCAATTCGCTGATTGCGAGCGGCAGAGCAGAGGCGCCATGCTCAATTCGGAGAGCGGCACTAAGGTGGGCGAGAACCAGCGGGTCTTCTGTCAGCTTCCACTAGGCAGGTGATGCTGTCGGGAGATACGTGACTCTCTGCACATCAGAGCGGAACCTCTTCCATGGGCTGTGTGGCCTACAGGGGAGGAAATTATGGGCGGCTCGGAGGTCGTTGTATTTCTGCACTCGCCCCGTGTGTAATGCAGCAGGATTTGTATTGACAAGCCGAGATGCAGTGGCACAATTAAAGACTCAAAATTGGGGAGAAAATAGATCTACTAAAGTGTTTAAAGTAACAACAACAACAACAACAACAAAACTGATGGCAATAATAATAAAAGTAACTTTTTTTATGTAGAAAATAACACTAAACTTTGTGTGCGATTATTATCATCTGTTAAAAAACTAGATAATAAAAACAAATAAAAACAGAGAGCACAAAAACAGAGTTTTAACAGAGTTTTCTTTGCCATGGATTCTATTCATGCGGTTGATATCAAACGTTCATTTTCAATGTTGCCAGATGCTGAACTAGCAACTGTTGTTGTGGCTTTGCACTTTTTTTGTGATGGAAACTGCAGTGGAGACTGGTTCTTAAGAATTCGTATTGCCCTTATCTAACATGTGATTGTGACTCTTTGTCTTCACTGGATATTTACCTGTTATGGTGGGAGCAGTTATGTTTTGGTTACATTTCACAAGGGTATGAATAAATACTGACTTGCTGATTCATTGATAAAAGTATGTCACCGTTCTAGTAAAGAGCATCCCTCCTCCCGTGTGAGAAATCTGAGTGACCTTGGCAGCTTGGAACCCTTGTCACGTTTCTGCTAAGTAAAAAATAATCACCACACAGAGAAGCCTCTATCAATCTATCACAGCCATTTGTTTCTCCCATTAGCTCACCCATTCATCTACGTCAGTGTCTCCATTGGCTTCCTAGGCCCCAGTTCCTCGCATCTCACTCCAAATTGTTGAATTTTCCCCACACAAATCTCTCTGGCAAACGGCTCTATTCTGCTCCACGAGGGTTCTGCAGAGTCTAATTGTTCTGCACATTACTCTGTTCTTCATATATGAGACAAAATTCTATGTAATGGACCTTTTTTTTTTTTTTGCAACATTACAGATCTCTCAAAGCAAATAAATGAAGGGCACAATTTAGCACAGTATTCAAAGTGACAATTTAGTCTAATTTTGAAACACCCAGGCACAGCTGTGTTTAAGTAACGCTAACATTAAACTCCAACCATTTGCGATTAATTACAGCTCGTATACCATATGACGATATAGCAAAAGGTGACAAATGTATGTATTTTCTGAAGTGTTAAATACGCGTACCAGACAGTAAGCTCTGCTGCATAAGATATGCATAAATTATATTTAGTGGCTATGTAAGCATGGTTTAACAGCCGCATCAAACATTAACAAAATGCAGACTATGTAACGGATGCCCAGGCAATGTTTATAAGTACTTCACAAAACATGACAAGGCGTTGATTACAGAACCAGTGGAAGGTATGGGTCGCTGGGGCACCATAGATGCCCTGGAAAAAAATGTGAAACAGCATTGACATGATACCGCGGTTCACTAATGGATTAGCATGTTCAGGGGAATCACAAAAGCGTGCAGGAGGAGAGCTCGCTGAATTGAATTATCCTGGAGACCCTCCGGAGATCGTGTTAGATCTGCTTTGGTGTGGAGCACGCAACGGTGTGAGAAGTTTATTAGTATATTCTCTGGAATCAAAAATGGAATATGAACCTATCCGTTGAAGGTTAATTGGCAATTCCAAAAAGCCAATCTCTTTTGTATTATTGACGCTATCAACATGGGAGATGAACACTTCAGAGGAGAGTGATTTGAAACTGCACTGTGGTTGCGTAACCCTCCTCGTTTACGCCAGATGAACAGAACGTTGTAGTCATTTTCTTAAAACTCACGGCCTCTGTTGACTCGCCCGGCTAGGCAACCGGTCCCCCCTTTGAAACCACATGCTCCTCTACCAAAACTCAAACGGCTGAGATGTACCATTTTAAAAAGCGTCACGGTTCTCTACATGTTTCCATTTGGACACCTTTATGTAACGTATAAGCTTGTCAACGGTCGGTTTACGTGTCAACACATCTGCCACCGATTACAGCCCAGCCAGTTTGCCTTTCCCTACAATCCAGCATCCTCCTGAGTCTAATCCTGGTTTTTTAATAGACCTTTCGGTGTATGAATTTATTTATGATGGGGAACTCAAATCCCCCCTTTTGAAGTATGCTTGTTAGTCTCTGTAACGTATATATCCATGAGGCAAATAGGATATGACCTTCCCTCCGTCATACTCCTTCAGATCACTTGGTCTTCGCCCTTTCTGCTACTAGCATCTGTACTTTTGACTTTGGCAAAAAGTTCTCCAGAAACATTAAAATCAGGCACCAGAACATCCATCTGGCCACTGGCAGTGTGCAATTTGAAGAAAATGAGGAACTAGATTTCAAATCATTCCTCACAGAAATCATTATGGGATAAGTTTAGGGGTTACAAACTCTCATTTGCATGTAATGCAAAGCACATGCCGGTAATTTGTTAGGTGAAGCCGGGGTCTGTTTCTGAGTATGGCTTTAAACAAGCAATGAGGTATTAATATTATTTGAACAGTTTAAACTTGGTGGTATATTGCTGATCCCCGTTTTTTATAGTTGCATTCGAACAAGAGATATGAGAACCAGAAGGCAAAACGGATGGAGAGAAACGGAGGTGTCTTATTCAGGAAATTGTGTCACGCTGCACCTTAACAGGTGGGGGATGAAGGCTACACAATTAGCTTAATGCTCTGAGCCCTGTCCATGCTCTGCCAGCTCAGAGTGGATGTAAGAGGGGGCCGCCGGTGCAGGCGCCACACATCTCTGAGATGGGCTTAGCAGAGGTCCTTATCCAGGGAGACTTGTGCCGTGCATTGCAGCTTTTAATCTATTTAGCAGAGAAATTTGAGCCCCGCTCTCAAGGGTACAGCAGCAGGCCCCCTCCTGGGATCCATAACCATTCGTTTGCGAGTCCAGAAAATCAAACACAAGTTTGTATATTTAAAGCTTTATGTAATTTAAGGAGACAAAAGGATTCCAGATAGGAGGTACAAGTAGAATTCCTTTGGTCCAGTGATGGGACGTTGCCGCGGTCACCTTTAAAATATAATACAGTGTGTGCCAGCGTCCGTATCCACACAGGTGCATTGTACGTGGTTGTGGCTCTGTGAAGAACGAGCGATGCTTGCATTGTGATTTTACACTCAGCCACTCTGCCACAGCTCCGATTCATATCACCGCTGTATCCCAGAATTTATGAACTGTCAGCTCACAGCCCGTCCAAGGGGTCCTGTGACGGGCTTGCTTTTCACCCCGAAGCTGCACGCGCCATTATTGAATTAAAACTTCATTAAAATCATTTTCCGCCACTAATTTACTATGGCTGTGGTTTATTAACCTTGTGTTGCAGTATTGTCAGAGCTTTTTAAAGTGTTATAAGCCTGACAGATCCATTATTGGTTTCCTAGTTTATTTATTTATTTATTTTTGTCATTTACCACAAATGAAAGTTTCTCACAAACATCTGTCTATCCATCTATCTATCTATCTATCTATCTATCTGCACATCTATCTCTATGGGAGAACAGCAGTAAATCAGCAAAGTAAACAAAATTAATCTCTTAATGTTCATGGCTATTGATTGGCCCCTGACATCCATTAATAAAAAGGTTGAAGAAAAATCCCCAATGTAGTAATTAAAAAAAGACGGAAGGGAAGCCATCGGGGCGACTGTAGACCGAGCACGTGGTAGATTGGAAAGGTGATACGATCAGCTCCCGTGGTGATAAGATGACATCGCTGTTTTCTTCAGCAGCTGAAGAATTTCCCAGGGCTCTGCTATTGTTTCATCAACTCACCGCACAGATGGTGCACAGGGGCGCAGATGTGACTGCATTTTGTTCACACATCATCTCTGTAGTTACGGTGCAATTTATCACTATTCAGCGGTATAAATGTAAACTGTGTTTCGCAAAGCATATTGCCTCGATCAAAGGATCCCTGTTCTTGCTCTGTGCATAATAACAGGTTAATGTTTTAATGCATGCTGTAATTAAATTGAGCTCCTTTCTACATTCCACCTTTAAACTTCTTCCAAAATACCGGACTAGGAGAGTTAATTGACTGTAATTCAAACCCTTTTAAAAGTTCAGCTTCACTTGAATAAATTATTGAATCGTTGTCCATTGCACACAATATCAATTATGCGACTAATTAAGACTGGGCTAGTCAAAAGTAATAAAATTACAGCAGAACTTCGCTGCCAGGTGTCTGCGTGTAGTGTGCCGGTGTTGATGTGTCTCTGTCAATTCCTTTAACTGTGAAAGAGCCCCCGTCACTATCAGAGTAAAAAAGGCAGATTTAAGATTTAATTTAATACTGGAGATGGATTTTTGTTCTTAAACAAATTGTATTATTAAAGTGTATTTATTATCCTGAGCGACATACATTTTTGCACATTTTATACCTTTATACAGCGGTGCATTTGTTGAAGAAATTGAGGTCAAGTATTTTACCTGTGGGTACAAAAGCTGTTCCTGTCTCTTGGAGATATACTGGCCACAAATCCACTACATTTACCACTCCGGGCAACAGAGTGGCACCGGGCCTAATCGGAATTGTATTTCTTGAATCCATCCCTGGAAAAAAAATATTTTATTTGTTCCCGATAGGCCCCCGATATCCTTCTCAATGTGACCAGTAGAAGAATACGCAAATGCTGCAGTTTCCATTGAAATGGTTAAAGTCACAGAAGCCTGCAACTACATCTCGCATCCCTTAAATGTACCCAGTATGATTTCCCCCCGCTGGGTACATTTCTCAGTCATTTGCCCTACAGCCTGTGTTTGCCGTTTCGGGGTCCTCCAGGGAACCCATCAATGATGAAAGAGCCTTCTCGGAAGTTTAGTGGAGCGAGGGGATTGAAAAGGTATCGGCTCAGTTTCACGAGACAGGACGAGGAGGAGATGTATAGAATGGATATTGCTGAAGTTGATACCCAGGATGTAGAAACTATAAAGGAGTTAAACACTAGGGTTCAGGAAGTTTTCAGGGGGCTCATTATGACATTGATAT
Organism: Hiodon alosoides; assembly: GCA_025775065.1. Taxonomy (NCBI): domain Eukaryota; kingdom Metazoa; phylum Chordata; class Actinopteri; order Hiodontiformes; family Hiodontidae; genus Hiodon; species Hiodon alosoides. The sequence continues at coordinate 14,057 of JAOYSI010072986.1, read as the reverse complement.
AGGCCTTTAGATACCGCAGCCCACCACATCTGCTGGCACATTCATTAATAATGTATTTACGGAGCTGAATCGCATCAGAATGCCCTCTCAGAAGACCAGTTAATTGAACTGTGGTATCAGCAATTGCAGACGCCCCTCCCAGTTACAGTATAGGCGTGTGTCCATAACCTACCCGAATGACCTCACCAGATGCCCTCTGAGTCATTTAACACCACTCCACCAACTTGGTCGGGTGAAAACTCTTCCATCAAGTGTTGACGTGTAATTACTCTTGGCATAATTGCCCTTGGTATAATACTTTTATGAATGGGGCCAAGGACACAGTACAAATCGTAGGATCAAAGGATTCTGCTGAATATATGAATTTTAGCAGTTTTGTGTTTCCAAAAAGGCAGAGGTCGAAAGAATATGAGAAAATAAATCTTCATATGAGAGGGGGCCATTTTCCCTATCTAGCGTGTATGGTAGCTTTGTAGATAGGTCAGCCTTTTTTTTTTTTTATAAAGAGACCAGCGTTTGGGCCTCTTCTCCTGAATAAGGGAGTTTTGGCCTCTTCTCCTGAATAAGGAGTTCTGGCCTCCGTCCGAATGACGTCCCTTGTCTCACAATTAGGTGTGGTAAACTTCCCAGGGTTGGCCCCATCAATAGCCCTTTTAGGATTCAGTAAGCTTCATAAATCAGGTGAAATGTAGGAGAATATTTACACAGCGATGCATGAAATTAAAAACATCTGTCTTACAAGCAAATTGGGAAACATTCCTTGCTGCAAGCCTTGTTGCCACCATGTTAACATGTTTTCTGAAACAGCTGACGCCCCTATTGTCTGAAACTGCGGTGTAAAAACCTCTAGACATTACTAAACCATTTAAACCTCCCAAGACGTTTGATCATAAAAATGTTAATTTAAAAATGTTAACTTTTTTTATCACTCTACCCTGGAATAAGTGAGAGAGAAGGAAAAGTTCTCTTCAAGGGAGATAAAAATGAATTATATTGTTCCTGCCCCGTAGGTGAAGGGTTAGTAATGTTATTTCCTTGAGCACACCCTTTTTTAAAAGGTTGTGGAACAGCGCTACGCCTTGACGGTTGTGCCGAGACTGAGCCGTTTGATTCTGAAAAACCGGATGCGTGGGACATGTCTGGTACCTCCGGGCAGAAAGATCTCCGCTAGCAGCACGACCAGTAACATTAATGAGCCCCCCCCCCCCTTCTCCACACAGAGGAACAAACTGCCTCGGATAGCATCTCAACTGAGCTCGCTTTTGAGCTAGTAAACACCTGGGAAACGAGGAGTCACCCCCAGAGCATTCATGCAAATCATTACTCTTATTTTTAGTCTTCCCCTCTGACAAAGGACCAGGGGAGCGATGTTGTTGTGCGCAACGTTCTGGCTGTTCGTTGGGAACTGCTTAAGGACGCCACGAATATCGTTAGCACTTTGTCAGCCTGACGGAACCTGTAAAGTAGCACGGAGCAGTGAAACGCAGATCGGATCGGACATTCCTTAATTGAAGAAAGTTTACAAATGCAAGACACAACAGGTGTATAAAGTGGGAACCGGGTTCCACCGAGCACGGCATCATGTGGAACCTGCTGAAGACGCTCGCGGCCTTCCAACATGGCCCGCCCCTCCCGTTCTCGCCTGCATTTCCGCACTCCAAGCAGATCTGATGACCTGAGGCCTTCATGTCCCTGCGCGGGCTGGTTACATGCTCTCCTATCTCCCTGTCCCTCAGTAACTACGGCCATGATTCTCATGCACTACACACGCCTGCAGTTGTGTTGTCCCGACATTATTCCTCCCAGAAGACAGATGGAAAATGCATTAGGAGGAGCATTAAGAAGAGTATTATCATAGATAGATTTTCTCATTTTAGGGCATCAAGTAATGGACTAAGGGCCAAAGCTGATCTATACACCTAATTCATTATGAGGAATGGATGCTACAAGTTAATAGCGAATTAAAGAGGGGAGGTATGCTGATCTTGTACTATGTCAAGCAACAAATTAACGGCTTAAAATGAGTACATAACCAATTAGATGCATTTTAGACGAGAGTTGGCCAAAAAAATATATATATATATTCTCAAAAGTTAGAGCCTGGTTCGTCATAGCATAAACATCAAATCTGAACACCCATGTCTATGTAACAGAGAGTTAAAGAAGCCATTAGACAAGCCACTGATGCCCGGTACATAGTTCAGGATTGTGACCCTTCTTAGATCCCAGTCTGCATAACTGAAAAACACTGAAAACATCAGAAATGACAATAATAAATTTATGCACGAAAACAAACAAAAAAATCTAAGACTCAAATTCATTTAAACCAACTAACTGTAAAAACAAAAACAAAAGACCCTCTCTGCCAGCCTGGTTTTGGAAATGTTTATTTATGGTTATTATAATGTAATACATTAATGCATTTTGAAATCAAGTACAAACCACACGGCAGCATTTTATTTTCCTCTTGGAAACCTGCAACTATGTTTAAATAAGTATATTAAATGTTGACTATTTATGAGAAATCCGGAATGTCCAATTTCATAAAGGCGTTTGGAACTTTAAACCAGTTATAATACGAAATGTTCTGTAGTTTTATTAAAGAATGTTATTGATTGAAATAAAAGGAGATGAATAAATAAAACTCTACCTGAATCAGCACATTGTGGGAATGGCGAATGCAATTAAATTTATCTGAGATCCTTTCCTTTCTGGCAATGCCAGTCAATTTCCAGCAAAAGGACTCTGAGGTGCAAGGGCTGCTGCGCTGGAATTGTAAAGGTCGAAAGGTCGTGGCAGCACATCCCCGAGTCGGGGGGCTCGTAACCCCTTAACTGCGCTTCGGAGCCAACAGTCCGGCCTGTAGCTTTTCAAAGTGGCCATATGGCTGAGAGATGAGGTGTTACTCAACATAAGGAAGGTGTCTGAAAGAGGCAGGGCTGCCAAATACCCCCCTCCCACCCACCCAAGAGTGGTGTTAAGAAACCGGCCCACCTAGTGGCAATATGGTGCCTCTCTTCCTTTAGAAGCCCTGTAGATTGCGGCACCTCAACCCCACCCGCCAGTACGAGCACAAGTTTGTAGAGGGGACCTGAGAAACCCATGTCCCTTTGTCTCGAGCTTCCACTCCCTGCCTTCCCTTGCCAGAGCCGGTCCTGACCTCCCAGGGGCCCTAAGCAAAATTCTGCTAAGGGGCCCTCCTACCTGATCCGTGTAAACCATTTGCAAGGGGGAGGCAGGTCCCTGGAGTAATTTGCAGGCCCTACACAACTTACCTAGTGAGCGTATAGGGCCGCCCGGCTCTGTCCCTTGCACGCGACTGCGAGGGGCTGGCTGTTTGGGTTTCACACATATGCTTGGGTTCAGCATACATAAATTGAAACTCCATTAGTTTTCGGTAATTGAGGTCCGCGATCCAATTGCGAACACCTGTGTCCGCCTTCTGTGTTTTTGGCAATGACCGACGCAAGTTTTTTTTTTTTTTTCCCTTCTTCTTTCTATCCCATGGCATGGTTTCACATCGCGTTACCTCCCCTGTGTTTTCTGTTGAGAAGCACATTTCGGAGAGAGCCAAACATTGGAGAGTGAAGTGTGTTTACAGAGCAGATTACAATATTGTGTATGGGATTAAGTACACTCTTCATCTTCTCCCTCCAATCATCGTTCCTGCTTTGCAGGCCTCCATTTCACACCAAATTCCCAGTCGTTGTTTCTTTGACACTTGATTTATTCAGCCAAGTATGACTGCCGTTACATTACTAAACTCCCAGCCATCGTCTGTGGTATAATGGACCCGTAATTAAGTGGTGAAACGAGCCTTTGTTGCTTTACATCACATTGTTGTTATATTTTGTCTGAGGTCTATTGTGGCCCAGATAGAGGGAAAGTTCTTCTTATCACCCAATGCACACTCTCTATTCTGTCGGACAGGCTACAGCGCTGCACATAAATTGTGTTGGCACATGCTCAATTCGTTTGCATTAAACTGAATAAATAAGTAAACAACTCGTGTGCGCCTGTGTCTTGTTTAAAAATGCACATGGTCCCTTAATTACAACAGAAACAAATGTGCGAGGGAAGCCTTTGAAAACTGCTATTCACGCACACATGCAGGCACACACATTCACAATAGGTCACAAGAAATGAATCGCTGTTGGTGGGTTAATGGAGCCTTTTGCCTTTTCTTTTTTTTTTTTTTACCATTACATTAAGATGTTTAGCCAGCATTGTGTACAGTGTAATTAGTTATAAAAAGCAAATAGTTAATAAATTAATGCAGCAACAACGTATTGTGCAATTCTTACAGGCTTTGACAAGTTTACAGATTAAAATGAGACAGTTTGCTAAAGAAGGTTTTTTTCTTTCAGTGACCAGAAAAATCCCCAGTGTTTTCTGAACCACAAAATCTCAAAATCTCAAATCTCAAAACCAACCACTTTTTTTTTTTTCGCTTTCAAATTAAATCTCAAAGACCCTACTTCCCATAGGTGCTGCATTACTTCAGCTTGATAATTAATTTCCATAATTGCCTTAATTAAGTAATTGAGAGTGCAGCCGAGATGAAGTCCCTGGGCTGTGTATTAATGTCCTGGAGAGCCCTAATCGCAGAGTAAATTTACATGGTGCTGCTGGAAAATAAAAAAAATTTCACAGAAAGAATGTATGCATTACATTGATTAGCTTTAATTGGTATCATTTAAATATGTGCAACGTTATAATCTTCTGAGGTTACATGTTTTTATATGTTGCTGGACCTCTTTTAAATACAATTAATTTGCTGAGGTTCGTTTTTTGTTTTAACACTTGCTGGGACAATTAATGGAAGCGTGTTGGTTGGATGTATTTTCCGTTTGCCTGTCCAGACGTAAATTAATTCCTCCCCACCGATATCCAAAGTAATCTGGTTAATTACTCAACTCCAGATGCAGAATGCAAGGCTAATAGTTAAGGTCAAATTGAGGATTATTCAATTTGGCCTAATAGCTTTCATGGCTCTGTCTCTGGGTGCTGGCTTATTGCAGCCCTGCTTTTTACAGCATTACCTTGATAAACCTTGCAAAGTAGGACTGTGTTATGGTCACGAGTCTAAGCCCTCTGTTTATAGCAGTTCATTTGTCGGTATTAGCCTAACGTAACAATGACGCCATGTGATATGTGCTGATGTTGAACTTTGCTTCTTGCCTATCTGTCATAAAACACGTTGTCAACATATTTGAGTAACAGGTATGATGCTAATATCTAGACTTGAAGGTTCCTCCTTTATAGAGGGGAATCGCATGGTCCTAAACCATACAGCGATTGTTCTCCTCAGACTTAGACAGCTGACACTATCAAGACTGCTTGGAGCACATGGGGTCGTTCTAATTAAAACTTGAATACAATTTGAAAACTGCCATAAAGGTACAAACAGTTGTCTTGCCGAGGGAATGCTAAATGTCAAAAAGGCATACAGTTTACACCAAGCAGTGGTAACACATGCAGATTGAATTATCTAAACAGACAGTGAGACGGGTAGGATGGGGACGGGGACGAGGAACGGGCCAGGGGGTGGGGATTGTTTAGGATTGTTGTTTTCATTTCAGAAACTTCACCATTTATACCACGTTGCTTACAGTGGCCTCTAAAGGGGTGGTAAGCAAATGGTTCTCTCCTTCTTTTCACTTAAACACAGCGAGATCTATCTAAAACCCTCTTTAACAGGATCTAAACGGAAGGGACAGAAAATCGATGGTAGCTAAATGAAGTGGATCAGGTCGGGTGACCCAAGCTCCATTTAGCAAAATCCCATGACATTCCACCTGGAAACACTCTGACACCTCAGAGAACGGGGACAAGCAAAGTCAAAGGGGTGCTGTTATCCTAAAGCCGTGCCCCTGAACTGTGACATCACCTTGGCAGGACATTTTAACGAGACTTTGCAAATGGGTGGCATCGTGGTTAGGGTATCGGACTTAAAGTTGGTCAGCTGCAGTAATCTCAATGGGGCCTCCTTGAGGAATTGCACCTATCCAACTTTTTAAAATTAATAAAGTGTGTGAACGCTGGAAGCTCTGAATACAAGTGTCTACTGAGCAACTTAATTTTAATTAATATTTATTATAAGCTGTGAAATAAGATTTAAAAGCATTTTTTTTTTATATAGTGTATAGTGATTTATTATTCCAGAAAAAGCTAACATAATGAAATTCTTATTAAACAGCACAGCACAATGTTAAACCTGACACGTTTGTGTCACTTTTCAATATGGAACAATTTCATGACAGTGACAAGATGACAGGCACCTCTAGCCCTTGTTCCACCCATCCCTGACTTATTCTCTCCATCTGCTCCATCCCGAAGGTACTGTCAGATCTCAATCACTGTCACTCAGCATTAGCATGGCATGGTTTTCTACATTTACGAGTGGCCTTATTGTCCAAACAAACAGGGTCCGTTTGTTGTTCGTCACTGATATCAGCTTAACTGCCTAGCAGATGTTCCTTTCCAGTGCAACATTCACACGTTATCTATGTAAACAGCTAGAAATGCACTCTATAGCTGGTCACTGTAGAATTATGGACAAGTATTTTTGCCAGTATACCAGTTTCTGTCCCCTTGATGCGTATTTCTATAATAACAGCAAGTACATTTCCTTGTACAATCTTTAAAAGAAAATAATCAATTACTGCGCTAATGGACTTAACTGACTAAAAGGCAAAGGCTGATGAAGGGTGGGGAAACATTATTTATTTATTTTATTTTTTTTCAAGTCTGGCATCGCAGACTCTATCAGTTTGATTGGCACGCCTTTGTTAACGATGACGGACAGCCCACTCCGCTGAATTCTCTGCGCTGCTTTCTGACAGTCAATGATTGGCGTCGAGACTTGTTGTGCAACTCATTAATTGGATGATTTAACACAGACTTTCTTTGCCTTTGAGTAGCTCATAGTTCAAATTGATTTCCCCTCCTGGTGGTTGAGGATGTCCATCTGGGTGGTGTCTTAATGTTGCTGGAAATGCAGGGAGCATGGACAGGTGCACAGTTTACAATGCTGCAGACCCCCCTGTGACACAAACTTGATTGTTTAAATGAATTTTGCTTTAATATAAAGTAAAAGAGTAAGTCAGATCAGAGAGAAGCCGTGCATATTCATTCTGTAGAATAAAAATAAATAGACAGCCTCAGTTTGTCTGGTTTCGATCATTATATTTGGAACAACTTCTGTTACCATGCTGTTTCACTCCAGCAAGCTGACACTAAATGATCACAAAATGTATTTAGTGTAGTCCTGTAATTATTACAGTGGTTGATGTCAATATACTTTTATGATATATTTGGCAAGGACTATAATCCTTATCAGAGTCAGATTTCTAAGTACATTGAATTAATTTTAAATCTACCATGTGACCTCCTTCTGTGGATTAAATTACCATTGTTCTTTACCATCTTGAACTTGTAGCACACATGCTAACCCATACTAATAAGGTACCTCTGGTTATTTAGGAGAAACATTATTTCTCATTAAAAAAAAAAAAAGATAATAAAATAATAATAATAATAATAATAATAATAATAAGATTTACATAATCTGCATAGCAGAAGATTTAATCCAATTTGACCTGTGTTTTACATATTTTATCACCTTTGTTTATGAAAAAATTGATATGCAAGTCACCCTGGGTAAGAGCGTTTAAATCAAGACAAATAAAGTCTACACGAGCACAACACTGACTCCAACACACAACAGCTTGAGGTTTTCCAAAGGAAGGCACTGTGGTGAAAGCCCAACCACTAACGAGCCAATCTGATGAGCTTGTGGTCACTTGATTGCTTACAAAGTTTCTCATTTTACAATTACTCAATACAGCTACAGTGGCTTGCACATGTATTCACCCCCCTTGGCATTTTTCATATTTTTTTGCCTTCCAACCTGGAATTAAAATGGATTTTTTGGGCCTTAGTATCATTTGATTTACACAACATGCCCACCAAAAAAATATTTTTTTATCGTGAAACAAACCAGAAATAACGCAAAAAAACCCCAGAAAACTTGAGCGTGCGTAGCTATTCAGCCCCACAAAGTCAATACTTTCTAGAGCCACCTTTTGCAGCAATTACAGCTGCAAGTCTCTTGGGGTATGTCTCTATCAGCTTGGCACATCTAGCCACTGGGACTTTTGCTCGTTCTCCATGGCAAAACTGCTCCAGCTCCTTCAAGTTGGATCGGTCATGCTGGTGTACAGCAATCTAAGTCATACCACAGATTCTCATTTGGATTGAGATCTGGGCTTTGACTAGGCCATCCAACTCTGTGGGATGTTCAAAGTTTTGGATATTTTTTTACAACCCAGTCCTGATCTGTACTTCCCCTCAACTTTTTCCCTGACCTGTTTGGAGAGCTCCTTGGTCTTCATGATGCCACTCGATGTGGGGCTTTTCAGATGTGGTGTATATATGCTGAGACAATGTGGCACTTAGATTGCACACAGGTGGACTTTATTCAACTAATTATGTGACTTCTGAAGGTAATTGCTTGCACGAACCACTTTTCAGGTTTTTCTTTTTTATAATTTTTATAACAAGTTATTTTTTTCAACACTAATTGGGACTATTTTGTATATGTCCATTGAATAACATCCAAATAAAAATAAATTAAAACTACAGATTGTAGTTGCAACAGCAAAGGAAAAACATCAAGGTTGATGACTACGTTTGCCAGGCACTGTAGGTGTCTACTGACACAATTTCAGGATAAGTACCTTGCTATTGGATACAACAGAAGGCTACAGCTCAGACACCCAACGTCTATTAATTTACTTTCAAGGAGAACTCTTCAAAAGCTCATAAAGGTGAAATGTCTGTGAAATTGCTTTTTTTTTTTTGTTCTCAGACATTACAAAATCACATTAATTTGGATGACTTTTTGCTATAGCTACCTAAAAAAATTAATATGTATAAAATTTGAAGTTTCAAAAATGTGTATTAAACCTCCCGGACATAGCTTCCGCGAAGGTAATAGCCCAGTTTGGTTGTAACATGGTACTGTTCAAGGTGTTCAGAATTCGATTTTCGTTCAAAATCCAAATAAATAAATGAAATAGCCAACCGGTGTCATGGAATGTGCAGAAGATGGACTGTGACTGGGCCATCCATTTATCCCCAATTGTTTATCCCCCATTCTTCTGAACATCGGTCCTGACATTTGGCAGCCTTGTCCTTCCCTGTACCTTGACATTGACATCAGTCTAGACAGGGAACATGGAAGCAAAGGTCACATCAGTGACTGATGGGTGTTAAGGTCGATCATGTGTCTGCACCTGAGATGTTAGCCACTGTCTAAAAACTGAGAGGATCCAGGAGGTAGGGGGATTGGAATCACTAACAGTCCTAGGCTAAGTTTTTTGACATTAAAAAAATTAAATAATAATAATAATAATAATAATAATAATAATAATAAAGAAAGAAAATTCCAAAGAATCCCTAGGGAGTCTAAAGGTTTCTCTAATCAGTACAGCTCACATATCCGGTCCCTTTATAAATATTTTGCTTGCCTCCAATAATGTTATTCCCCTTGAAACTGAAATCTTTTCAGATTTACCAAGGTAAGAAACCTCTCAGAAATTGTTATAGCTGGCAGAAATATAAATGATTACAGTTCTATGCCAAAGTTTTCAAAAAAAAAAAATATGTAAAGCAAAGATGCTTTCAAAATAATGAAATGAAAAAAACAACATAAATAAATCAATAAATACATCAAATAAAATCGTTATTTTGTGTGGCCATCCTTTGTCTTTAAAACGGCATCAATTCTCTTACGCACGCTGCTGTGCAGTTTTATAAGAAAATCGTCTGGTAGATTGTTCCAAGCATAGTTCTTCCACAGACTTTGGCTGTCTCACTTGCTTCTGTCTGTCCAGGTAATCCCAGACAACCTTGATGATGTTGAGATCAGGGCTCTGTGGAGGCCATACCATCTGTTAAAGAACTTCTTGTTCTTCTTTTGGAAAATAAATGTTTGGACATCTAAAACTTACTTTTATACTGACACACTAATGCTTTTAACTTTTAAAAAGTTTATTTTGCAGCACAAAGAATATTAAGTGAATTTAAATTGTTATAGGTTGATTGCTAGGTGGTTTAGGAAAACGGTCACGACCATACGGTTTTCAGTGAAGTTTGCTGAATGTACTTATATTAAGTGAATTTAAATTGTTTAGGTTGATTGCCAGGAGTATATGCAGAGGTTTTGGAAAACGGTCACGATCATGGTACTGTACTTGGTCGCCTAAGCGATCGGGGATCAAAATTGGGTGCTGGCAACTGCGCAAAAAGAAGAAAAAAAGACGTTTTCAGAGACAGCAGCATGCAAGGCAGACACTGCAGGGCAGACACTGCAGAGTAGCAGTGGCGATCTTGTTGACGTTCCATCTCGCAGGGCATGAATAACATTGGTTGTTGATAACCTCTGTTATCATTGCCATTTACCCAAAACTCATCTTCTGTTCTGAGACTAGTTTGTGCTTAAATAACTTTCCACAATCTAAACATGCTGTTTGCATCAAATTCTATTGGTTGTAGGTTTTAAAAAAGCGTTAGGGCTTATTATAAATGCATAATCATAACATGTAACCCATGACAAATACTCAGATTTTAATAAATCATTTTTCTATGGCAAAAAATATAGTTTTTTATAGTTTAAATCCTATAATCCACATTTTTTGTCGAGGACAAAAAAACACAACGCTCTTATTTTAGGTCAATAGTTTATCGTTAGAATCCAGTAAGCGATCCAAAAGATCGTATTGACGTTTCAGCATAAGCCACATTAAGCGGCAAACATTGTCCGACCACAGAGGACATCCTGAATTGTTTACCATCTGCTGTACAAGCTGTGTCCTGATAATGCACTAGACGAAGCTACGCAAACATTGTGATCTTGCGCTTCAACCGACATGAGACCATTGTGTGCATTGCCAGTGATCTAGGGAGGCAATGTGGATGCAAAGATAACAGTGGCGAACCGCTCAAGGCCCCACCCCCCTCGGAATTCCAAGCTGCATTTAAACTCCTCCGGCACTGGAAGGATTTACTGATCTGTCCAATCGCTGCGAGCGTTGCAGGCCTGTCCCCGTTAACTGATGGAAGACAAGAGCAATGTTAGCGCTGCTCTTAAGTAGCCTAACACTGGTGGCGGTAAGTTTGAAAAGCCCACCAGCACACCTTAAACAAGGGGTGACTAGCTTATGACATACACCACATGGACACGCCTTCAAATTAGTGGTAGCAATGTTCTAACGTCTGGCGGTAAGTCTTCCCAAAAGAGTGGATGCTGTTATAGCAGTTAAGGGGGGACAAACTCCATATTAATTAATGTCCAGCATTTTGGAATGAGAATCCATCCAATTTGGAATCCATTGCCGTGCATCAATGTCGAGACAGTGTTTTTCTGTTTAAGTGTTTTAATGTTTTGTTTTTGTACTCTGATTTACCTATTCATTTTTCTCCAGCTTTCATCTGTCCATTACAACTGCACAAAGCAAAAGTAAATGTGTCCAAGGAAAACTCCTCTTGAAAGGTTGGGAATTAAATATGAATATAAATGCCATTTTGTGTACAGAAATCATATTAAACTGGACACTCCAGGGAGTTGGTTTACTGTGTCATTTGTGTCTGCATAAAATTGTGCATTATGAGCTATTAGCGGTCGGCTTTCATGCACAGAAACATTACAATATTCATGTCAAAAATGAAAGTAACATCTGGGTTAGTAGATGGGATGTTTAATTATGTCCTTAATGTAATAATGTATTTCACTTGTATGTGTCTGTCTCACTTAGTGCCAATAACGTTAAGTTGCAGCTGCAAAATTCAAATAAAAATAAATTATATATATATATATATTTGGAGGACACAAATATTTTTGTCAAAGCGATACAAGAAGGGGGAAAAAAGCAAATTTTGTGGCTTTTGTGTCACTGATACACTTTTCAAACCTGTAAAATAGAAAGGGCAGTATCCTTGGCCCACTCACTGTCTGATACATTTCAAAAGGGAAACATTTCAATTGTTCTGTTTCCTCTGCAGCACTTTGTGGAAGTTTCCAATATTACGCTGAGCAGGAATGAGGTGGCGTGAAATGGGATTAGTATTAGAAACAATTTCCTCAGACAAAAGCCTCGTCAGTTTCCCTGCCAAAGACCGCGCGGGCTGCTCAAAGGCTCGCGGCTCAAACCAAACGATAAAAAGCTCTCTATCTCCTGCGCTTTTTATGGCTCCATGCAGGAGATTCAGCGGAAAGGTCATTTCGCCAAGACGGTGAAACGTCGGGCAGCACCTCTTTCCTGAGACACTACCGCCGAGAGGAGAAACATCCAGGCTTCCCTGCTGAATCTGTCGTTCACCGAATAGGTTCTGTTTGATATGACTATATTATTTAAGGGGCAGGTTTGTGAGCAGATCTAGGTCCAGTTTCCAGAGAGCTATTGACTTGGTGGTCTACTGAGGGCAAGGACAGGCTTTACATCTTCTAATCCTGTTTTACAGTAGAAGTTGTGATACATGAAAGCTTTTTGCCATCATTTCAGAGCAGCTTCAGAGCTTATCACGCAAATAAGACATAAGAAATAAATCTTATATTTGACCCACAACGTAGCATATGCTAATCAAATCATTTACCACATGCGTAACTTTCACTGCTGTTTCAATTAACTATTTTAACTGCACGCAACTTTAATAAAAAGGATAAAAAGAAGTTATAGCGGGTTAAAGAGAGTATATATATATATGCACAAATATGCACAAAGCGAGGTCCATAAAGGAATGGTTGGATGAGTTTGGTGTGGAAGAACTTGACTAGCCCACACAGAACCCTGAGCTCAACCCTATCGAAAACCTTTGGGATGAACTAGAACAGAGACTGCAGACACACACCTAAATCTTGTAGAAAGCCTTCCCAGAAGACTGGAACCTGCAAAGGGGGGTCCAACTCGATATTAATGCCTATGGATTTAGAATGGGATGTCATAAAAGCTCCTGTAGGTGTAATGTGTAGGTGTCCCAATACTTTTGTACATATAGTGTATATAATGCAGTTTAAAAGTAAATGTGCCCAGTTAAACATACTTATACCACAGGGCTGACACCTGGATATTTAATACAGTTGCTCTGAGTATAACTGGCCCCAGTCGTAACATTTTCCCCTTTATTTTATTTTTATAATTTTTACGCTTGACACCAATATTCTCTTCTTCAAGGATACGGAATTAATGACCCTGATGATGACATGTCGTATCATTCTTTACCCGATAATGAAAAATCGCATCATCCTTTCCCCGATGATGACATATTGCATCATCCTTTCCCCGATGATGACATATTGCATCATCCTTTCCCCGATGATGAAATATCGCATCATCCTTTCCCCGATGATGAAATATTGCATCATCCTTTCCCCGATGATGAAATATCGCATCATCCTTTCCCCGATGATGAAATATCGCATCATCCTTATCATCTGGAAAGCACCTTTATTCAGATAGGATATGTCGCATTTGGGAAGATCCTACATGTTTACAAGTAAATCCAATCTACTTCTACTCTTTGCATTTATAACAAACGCTCAAAAGGTGATCCGGATTAATGGCTTTTAACCTTTACATGGTTATAGCTGCCACAAGACCAGGATTTCTTGCCTTGACTGATTGAGTGGTGTAAACTTTTACTGAATGAAAAATGGGTAAGGCCATTGCTGTTTTTTGTGGGCCTAATATTTTGAAGCTGTGGTTTATTAACATCATGCTGCGGAATTGTCAATGCTTTTTAGGTATAATGAGCCTGACAGATCCATTATCACTTGTCTGGCTTTGCGTTTGTTTTCGACCACAACTGAACACGTTCCCACACGTCTGATCCTGAGTAGTGCGCTTTGTAACACGGGAGGTGGGAGGCAAGCTAGGGATTAAGGCCCGTAAATACATCATTCTGTATAAATAATTGCTGCCTGCTTTGTAAATTTGTAAATCACTTTTCTTATTTAAATAGTTCAATATGTTGATTCCAGAGGCCGTGGATATATA
>JAOYSI010072985.1:0-20627 GCA_025775065.1 Hiodon alosoides | reverse complement strand
CCCCCCCACCCCCCCCCCCCCCCCCCCCCCCCCCCCCCCCCCCCCCCCCCCCCCCCCCCCCCCCCCCCCCCCCCCCAACTATGTAGAATACGTGTTGTAATTTCTACATTTTGAAACCAAAATGTATGAAAATAACCTTTAATAAAACCTGAGAATGTGCACTTTAACCACTTGTGAATTGTTCGATTACAAATCTAAAACTATGGAGTACAGAGGAAAATCAAGAAAAACTTGATTTCAAACATTCAATATATATATCTATGCTTTGTGCTTAAACGAAAATTATACATCATTAGAATTTTACGAGGCAATGGAAGCATATGATAAGATATGTAAGAATCCAAAACTTGTTAGGCCCTCCTCTCACATCCAATTACAGTCAGAGAAGGAACCGATTGTGAAATACCAAATGGATGGACATTGCACTGATATGAGTGCTTTTGAAAAATTCAGGGACATTGGGGTGAAGAGATATTTGTCAGATGGATATAAGTCAGATAAATATATAAGTCAGATGGATGCAAGTAGGGTTGGTTGGAGAGAGTGGAGAGGAATGTTTCAACAACTGAAGTTGTTTCAGAGTGTCCCCTAGCCTTGATATTATGCGTGGTTGCCTTTGAACTCTCACGTTAACTTTGCTCTCCTTTGGCTGATCTGGTGTCGCAAAGTTGGTTTTCCAATCTGTTGTGTATACTGACAGAAAAAAATATCCTAAAGACAGGAACCAAAACTAAGGTTTTTCCACTCTCTGAACTTGGCTCTGTCTGAGGGCTGCTTACTGTCTCTCATAACTGGCTACACTATGTATAATGTATTGACTGTCTTTGTCACGAATTAGAGAAAAAACATCATCTAACATAAATAACTTCTTTTTTTTAAAGAGTTAAATTAAATTCGCAAAAAATTTTGAAAGTTTAATGGAATCCTGAAAAGCAGAGTTGTCCAATGGCTTGGATGTTTGCCCCCTGAAATATAAACTCAAGCACTTTAGTTTTAAAGACTGAAATAAAATATAGGTACTATACTTGTGTCTAATGCCTTTGACATGTTAATTGGAAGTCTTTCGTACTTTGATCTGCACTAGGTCACAGATATAAATTAACATTTATATTAACAAAGTAAAACCCAAGCCCCAAAAATATCCAATAAAATAAAATAAAAAACCAAACCTTTAATTACATCCATTCCAGCATTACCGACTTCGGCCCAAATCAAGCAATTTTGAGACCCATGCTGGATTTCAGGGAAACACTGAACTCCAAACAATATTTTTACTTCAGCTCTGAGGAATTTGAGGGCAATAAATCAAAAGACAAGCCCCTTGAGGAACAGAAAATAGTCACACACACAGACAAACACACAGCCAGCATCTCATGGACCACAACGTTCCTCAGCGACAGTTGCCAAAGAAACTGTTGTGTTGAAACTAACTGTAATAGGGCTGCCTACTCTTTCACACTGTGCTGAATATAAGACTCAATTTGTTCTCATTCGCGTTTAGATTGTGGTTTATCTCAGACAAGACACATTTTCCTTGGCCTTTCCCCTGTTGAATTGTGTATACTCATTATCTGTCTTTGTGTGAAAGCCGTTTTCTTCCTTTTTTAAAGGCAATGTAGCAAGCGTCAGTAAGGTTTTCCATTCCAAAATATATGCTCTTAATAGTTCATACTGTTCATACTTAAAAATGACCACTTAAAAACTACAGGTTAATAACACACAACACAACATTTATAAAGTGAATGAAGTTCAATATATATTTTTTTGTTATAACTGCAAGGGATGACAAAAGTTCTACTTATTGCCTTGTTCCCAGAATTGATCAACAGTTACGTACCCAGACATCGACTTACACATACCTACTCACACATCACGTTATGTTGGAAATTGTGGATAACCCACATTCCATATACCCCCCACTGGTTTCAGTTGTGTAGTTTGGTATTGGTTAGAGAAGGCTAAAACTGGGCATTACTGTATGTCATCAGGGTCTGTATCTGTGGTGAAGCACACAGCCTTTCCAGTGGGTGTCCAAACGCCAGGTGAGCACTAATGACAATCCCCTGCAATGAAACCCAGAACTAACTGCAGAACAAATGGTGAGCGTATGTTAAATAAAAAGTAGTTTGAATGAAAAGTTTAAGGTTTTAAGCAAAGAAAGGGCAGTACTGTCGGCACCTCAAAGAAAATTGTCTTGTAGGGATATCGTGCCAATTGAACCCATGAGTCGAATTGAGAGAGTATCCAGCATCCAGGACAAATAACTAAGTAAAGGATATCTGTTCTCTTGGTTGAATATTGACCTTGGAAATACAGGTTAAATCTTTTGCCACGCCATTCTGGTTAATTAAATTAAATTAATATTTGCAAATAAAAACCAAATATAAGTAAAATACACCACTGTGTGTACTGTAAGAATTTTTGGTCAGTGAGTTAGCTCCAATAGTTGTTTTCAGTTTAGCTTTAAAGCGTCTGTTTTTCGTTGGTGTCCTCTCCTCAGGTCTCAACACAAGTCACAGGCTTCACTTACTCTGTACTGAGCTTCCATGTATGTATGTCTGCGTGACTAACAGTCTATTTTAACCATTTACATTTCTCTATACATTTTTATAATGTGAAATTGTACCTGCTGGAAAACAGCACATTAATATCCAATTTATTTTGTAGGATGACAAAAAAAGTAATACGGTCCATAGAAGATCCAGAATTCCTCTTAAGCTTAACTAAGATCAGTCACAATTTTTTTTTTAAATTATCATACATTGCCTTCAAATGTAATTATCTGTATGCAAAACACAGTGCTGCAGAATGGCTGCAGAATTGGCAAACCAAATTACATTTGTAAAGAGGATTTTATTCTGTGTCAATTAAACACTATATATCTTTCTATATATATAAATCACACTGCTATGTTCCATGGATATATGATTATGTGTGTGTGCGTATATATATATATATATACACGCACACACACATATCCATATATCCATGGAACATAGCAGTGTGATTTGAATGTTTGTAGCAACCAACCATTAACCATTAAACATTAACCAAGATTCCAGCATGAGATTCTACATCACATGTACGTAAATCTCGGGTACCACACGAACGCACACGAAGACCATGTCTGTATATTGTCATGTCGTTTTAGTTATACGTTAACTCAGAAATACTGATTAAAAGTAAACTATCAAATGCATTTATCCAATAAATTAATTAATGGAAAATGAAAGAAAACGGAAGTAGCATATTGGTCTCTCCCGTGAACACTTAGAAAACAATGCGCAGAACTAGGAGTATGTTTTTGATCACAGCAAATACTGCTTCATTGAAAACGTGAGCAACTCTGAATTAGCGTAACCTTTTTTGAAAGCCAAAACCAGAACGTAATAAAATACCTTTGTAAGTAGTTGGCGAAGTGTTTTTTTTTTCTCTCTGATGAAATTACTGTTGCTGGGGGATGAAGCGTAGACGGCTATGAATTTAACAGACCGTCTCATATAGCGTTCTCCAAGTCTGTAAACTTACGGACCAGCAGCAACAGTCGAGGTCTAAGTGTTTGGCGCCCTCGGCTCACGGAAAGAGCCGAGTCCTTGACACCGAATTGGCCAAACCAAGTGACAATTTTATGTCTATCTACGCTATCAACCCTATCATAAAACTAGATATTCTGGTACCAAATTATTTTGGGAATATTTTTTAATTTGGCTGGCCATATAAAATATTAAAATCATTCTCTGTTAAAGTTATGCGTACTAATAAAGCAATGATGAATAATTTCGGGATGACATGAATATTGCTGCCAGTATATCGAAAACTAGGCTACCACAACACACATTATTATTGCTGTGTTTATAAATTTTCGAAATATAATAAAATATTCACACATACGATAAATTTCTCAGAAACAGCATACATATATCCCCCTTGAGTTAGGAAGTTCCGCTCACTGTTACACAACGGGAGTGTGATCACAGTTTATTTGCTGGAAGGATATACGGGCATTACCCAATATGAATTTTATTGAACGATTACCTGATGGTTGGGGAATGAGGTAGTTCTCTGAACAATGTGTTACGGTTAAGCAACACAGATGGCCGCGAATGCATGCCCACACCTGCTGGAGGTGAGTGTGTTCCGACAAGGTTTGGCATGCGCCTTCACCTACCCTATCAAGGCGCGATGAAGCAACGGTGAGGTTCGCGAAGAAACAAGACAACGCACTTCCCAAACGAATGTACGATTGGGGAAGAACGAAAGAACTAAATTAACAAAATTGCATTCTGGAAACTACTGAATGCTCTATCCTGCGACTCTAAATCCCACTACAAATGACAATATTAAGCTACGATTATTAAAAAGTAAGGTTTAAACACTACGCAGGGTGCTTTAGCTCCATCATAGGTATGGAATTCTTATTAGATGGGCATTCTACGTTTTAATGTTTGCACACATCTGTTTGCCATTTAAATTGCATTGTTGGTTCCCACTTTCTCCTTACAATAGTTATTAAAAAAGTAAAGAATTGTGAGGCATGCTTCGATAGGGTAATAAAAAATATTGTCTTAGCAGAAACAGATACTAGTGAAGAAATAAGACGGTGATTTAGTAGTTCTCTGACGTTTGTGATTATTTAATGAAGGAGAGAACTCCTTTGTTACTACACTCTCGCTTTTAACTTTCACAATAAACATAACAATGTCTGCAAATACTTGGATTCAAGATCCTTTTTTAGTGTGAAAACTTGCTTTTCATTAGAGTGTTTGATTAACACTTTAGTCTGCATTAGACCCCTTTTATTGCATTCGGTTAGTAAAATTAATGGCAACTGTACGAGAAACACAGAACACATAATATGGATAACTCATTACATTACTTCATGTGAGCCTCAGCCCAAAATGACAGAAACCAATGGAATGAGTGACCTTATCATGTTGTAATTCAACATTCCGCGAGTCACTTTCTCTGTGAATTGAAGAGAAAAAAAAAAAAAAAAAAACACACAGAAGTGGACAAAAATAGAAGACCTATTTCTGTTTGGTGTTTGTGTTGGAAGTGTCTCTAGCACTTTCTCCTAGTCGAACTTGTTCTGTTTTGAATTACTTTCTCAATAAAGGCAGTGCATTTTTAAATCATGTCTCTGAGCTCTGTTTTAATAATGACTCTTTTATGGGTTTTTAGTTAATTCATGATAATGTGGCTGTAGAACTGCAAAACTACAAATAATAGCAAGCAACACTACGCAAATAGCAACTGTGGTAACATTCACAGGAGAAAAAAAAGTTAATTATAGTCACTTCCAAAATTAATGTCAGGCATTCATCATCAGCGACAAAACTTTAGTTAACCAGATAAGGTAATTGAGAACTGAGAATTCCCATTTAAGATGTTGACCTGGCCAAAAGGCAGCGGAAATACAGCAGTACAGATCACGACAGAAGTACAAATCAAATCAAATAAATACACGGACGTAAAATTAATAAATAATATATAAGATAAAATTTATAAAAAATAATCACTCATTACTTCACTTTCCCTAACTGCTCATCCAATTCAGAAATACAACAGACACAAGACCTGAGGCAGAGCACACTCAGGACAGGACAACGGTCCATTACAAGCAGGGAGAGATACAGGCAGACTCAAAAAAATGCAGGGCCAATTTCTTTACCAAACTTGCAAGTTTTTGGACCAAGAAAGGAAATTGGAGCACCTGGGGGTAACCCACGTGAACAGGGGGAGAACTTCCACACAGGCAATGACCAGAACCAGATTCGAAATAATAATTCAAATAATTAGAAACGAGGCACCAATGTAAACTCTAGAGCCACTCTGCTCTTTATATAATATATTTGCCAAAATAGTTTTCTTGTCTATAAAAACAAAATCACTTTCGAGGCCTCAGTCTACCAATCTAGGAATTAAAGTTTATAGTCTTGCCAAATATGTCTACTTATCAATAGGAAAACACAAAAAATGAAAGCCTGTCGTCTCTTTAAAACCAGATATAGCTAATACAACCTGTATTTCTTTACTCTTAACATACTGATAATTGTCATTATTTTAATTTTAACAGCCACAACCAAAACAAAATTGACAAGTTGTTCAACGTAATTGTATTACACAAGAATTTTAAAAATATTTCTAGGTTAATTAAGCGCCTTTTTTAATTCCCACCCCCCGCCTCCAGCACAGTTAAATAACCCTTAATCAAAAGCAATGGGAGAAATAATGGCTTTAAAACACAAGAATCCTAACAAGCTGTGAAATAACACAATGGTGCTATGCATAGGGAAGACAAATATGTCATAACTTTTTGGAGTGTGAGAGCAGCTGACTTATTCCTCGCGGGTAGTCAGTTGCTGGTCCAACTGGCTACCTGTCGTCCTGTTGAAACAAGACGGTTTGCAGCACAGAGGCTGTTTATCCGTCTCTAGCTTTTGCGAGTGAAAAATCTCAAACTATTTTAAAGTTTCTATTTTTTGATTCTGACACAGACTGAGGAATGTGTGGCTGGGAGCCAGAAACTAAATTTACCGGCAAAATATTACCCCATAACAGTGTCTGACGGTAACCCAATACTTTTGTGACTGTGTAAATGTACCGCGCAGAACAAGGTGACTTCGTCCGTGATTAAAATGAAGACTGTGCTCCTGCCAATGGTTTAACCCCCACTAAAAGGCCACTAAAATATCAAAAAATGTAATGCTTATCTTCACCGCCTCGCCGTCTAATCCATCCTAATTAAATAAATCAAATGTAAGACAAGCACTATGCTCTAATGACAATTATATAGTCTCAGTTTCTGTTTTATTATAGACGGCCGGGCACTTGCTTTCAAACAAACATTTCAATAAATGCTTTTTTTTGGTCAAAAGGAACTCTAGAAATGACTTGAATGAATATTTAGTAACTTGTATGAGTAATCAATATTCTTTTTGACTGGTTCCTCTTGGCTTTACAAGAGGATTCTGGGGAATATTTTGAACAGAAACATCACCTTACAAGAATAGCTTAGCAAGAATTAGGTAATAAGGCGATAGCTTCTTTATTGAATCTTCTCAACAAATATTTATATGAAACCTCATCATTTCAATTCAAACATTAAAAATGGATATCAATGTTCTCCAGCCAATGATAAGTCAAACAGAACTGAACTCTTGAAAGTTAGCCTTAAAAAAATAAAGTCAGAGTGGGAGGTTAATTTGAATTTTGTTCCTAAATTATGCCATAGCTGTATATTTTTTACCTGCAGACTCAAAATGGTATTGAATATATTTGTCAGGACGTTTATCCTTAAGTTTGAGTTCACAATAATATAAGAGGTTGTTTAGATTTCATAGAGCAGCTGGTCACGTGGTGTTTAAGGTGATAGCTTAGGGTTGCTGTTCAGGTTCCTTTGAATAAAGCAACTCAATTGTAGACTGAATGGGCCGAGAAGAAAAAGAGACTTATGGGAAACAAAATCACGTATCCTTTAACTCGTTTCCAGTGCCTACAGGTGTGTGACCACTTTTATTACGCCATATGTAGCCAATGCTAGTTGTGTTACAGCCTGGAAGTGACATTACAGTTTTAATTCACAGCCACCCCAGCACAGTTCAATAAATCCTTGGAAAATTATGGCATTCAGTCAGAATTTACATTTCAGATTTTCATCAATTTAGGATCTTTGTGTTGGAACTTAAGGTTATCTTCAAGAGCCAGCACTTGATAAAAGGTTAACCGAATAGTTAAAATGAGAGTAATTTAATAAGAAGAAGAAACACCGTCATGCCTAATAGTAAGTGCATGATTGATATCCACTTTTTCACTGAGGTCTTGTAAGTCTAAGAAAATAAAAAGGATAAAAACATAAATCATTTTTATCCCCCACAACTGAGACTCCAACCACCACCCTCCTAATCCCCCATCCCCCATGACGTACTCTAAACACAGAAAGACACCGTGTGACCCTCAAAGCGAATACAATTGAAAAGAGATTTCCCTTGCTTTTTTTTCAAAGCAGGACCAGAACATCTTTTTATTAAGTTCTCAGGGACAGGTCCACAGGGCTGGCATCAGGAGTCAGGCCCCTTTCTCTGCCGAACGGTCCACGGAAAAGAGGTGAAGCCAAGGTATCCCAGCTATGGCCGCCAGGTTGAGCCGCCGAGTGTGGCTGACAAAAGCAAACAATTTGCCAAGCGGTGTAAAAGAGAGATTTCTGAAACTACCGCAGTGAATTTCAAGCATTTGTTTCCAATTAGGCCCGGCTCCCGGGATCGGCCCAGAAGATACGTTACTTTTCAACTTCTATAAACAGCCAATCTTCTTGTTACTTAGCTGACGGGTATCAGGAACGGGCCTGCAGGCCCCTGCCAAGACGTTGACATGGTTTCGCCGTTACACTTTTGACGAATAATGTTATTTTGAATATTCATTTACATCACACACCAAAAATCTCAAAGTCAAGCTGCAAGCCAAAGAAATCTCTAAACACCATGTGTCATTCTGATGCCCCGAGATGACCATTCCAGGCTAGCAACTTAAATTACCTATAATCTCAGACACGTCAATATCAGTAAATATCAATATCAGAGCAGTGAAAGTTTGATATTTTGTCTCTCATTATAGGAAACATGAAGAAATGTTAAGTAATGTACTTTTCCCCAGTTAAATTATATTATATATACTTCATGTATAATTTGGTTCCTCATAATTATAATTGACCTAACACAAGACAAAGGTAATTTGCCTGCTCAACAAATATCGTTTTGGACTCCGGGAAATACAGGTATCATTGATTCTTTCCTTATAATATATGGTGTTTTGGTCTGTTTTGATCATTTGACGGAATCTATATGGAAACTGAAAGTCGTTGCAGTGTTATAAATTGGGGAACAAAACACAGATTTAGGAATTTGTTCATCTGTAAGTGCTTTTCTGCACATTATATATAGGTATGCAAGAATGTTTCACGTATATGAAAAGTGTACTTGAGAGCGTTAGGTAGTAATGCACACAAGAACTTGTTAAGTAAAAAATAGAACCCTTTGGTATGTAATCTCCTTTAATGTGATAATGTGTTGCCAAATGAACGTCATTGGCAGACAGGCATTGTGTGCAGTCCATTTTTTCTGCCTACGACAAACATTTGCACTTTGCCTGTTTAAAAAGGCAAGAGACGCAGAACTTACTTATTGCCTTTTTATGGACTCTCAATACATTTAAGCACATTTCTACTTTAGCAATTGTGCACGAGAAAGGAAAAATGCAACCTAAACATATTCCATTGCAGAAGTTATAACACTTTCCACGATTTAAAGCATTGTCCATTGTTTCATTAAATGTCCATTTGTGCTTGAAGACATACCCTTCATTTTATCGTTAAAGTTTGTGGGAACTGAAAAAAAAATCAAGACGTAGACAAGTATGAAGGCCTACTGGGGGAGATACCTCTAGAACAAATCTTGCAGACTCTGTGGGCAGTTAAGTCCAGTAGATAACCATCTCTTCCAGCTGATTAAGGCAGTGTTCCTGCTAACCATGTACATATGTCAGGTTGGCACTAACTGCGTTAACAAGAACAGGACAAGTACACAGCAACAGTTTATAATAGTAATATATACAGTAATATATCTAATCAAATGGGTTATTGTCTTTCAAACGGTTTCTGGATACCTCCCATATTATTTCGGTGGGTATATTGGATGTTTTTTACTCTCAAATAAATCGAAGGATTGATTGATGTTTACACCAAGAAACAAAACATTGAATGCATGGTTTTAAAAATATTTCAGAATAAATGCAAACTGAAACGCCTTAAAAAAAATTATACAGAAGAGTAAAAGAGAGTACAAAATACAAATTGTACTTAAGTTTACATTCAACACTTCATGAAAGTTTTACGTATTTTTTATGTAGTAAGAGAAACCATTTGTGTTTTACTGAAAATCCCGGATGGCCAAAATACAAAGTGACCTTGGATAGGACCGTACACAATTACAGTATAATACATTTTGATCATTAAGCAAGACTATCAAAACCTGCCATTACCAAATTCTACCTTCATGCCACAGCTGCCTATGGGCAATTTTCAGGCAATTCTCTGGTTAGGTTTTCTTTTAGGAAAAGACTCAACGATAACAACAAATCTGAGAAAATAAAAAGGATCAATAGGTTGCCAACGTAACCTATCAGTGCTCAGTAGCCTAAAAAACCTTAGCCTGAACCTTACCGGCTATGATAAAGTTAATGTATAGTCACAAATGAATGGTCTGTGTTCGTGCATTTGAGGTCAGATGACAAAGAGCGACAAATGAAATAACAATTTTTCTTTCAGCTTTCTCTGGGGTATCTAAACAGTATGCACCAGTGACTTTAATATGTCGAAGGATTATGGAGTGCACGGCTTCCAAGCCAACATAAACAGTATGCTGTTGTTTCAAATCCAAGGGGATATCTCCAGCCAGCCAGAGGTTTTAAAGCTTACAACAGAATAACGCCACGACGTCCATGCGCACTGATGGAGAAAGGATTAGAGAGAACAAAAAAAAAAATGACAGGATCGCACATTTATGAAGATGGCTAACGGATCCAGAACCGGGACACACCTTTGTGCTCCGATTTCTGAACAATGGCAGCAAGGCATATCGATGGGCACCAACAACATGCTATGGAACAGCAAATCCCAGTGAGAGATTTGTACCCCAAGACAAGGCGAGTAGGCCTTTGTTAAATGTGTGCTTTTCCCTTTGATTTGACTTCTGATCTGGAAAACATGAGTGTCAACAGCTTTCCGGTTAGGAGACACATGTGACGGTATATAAAGAAACGGTGTAACATCCCCCCCTTTCTGACACACAGACAGTGAGCGTTACTCTGCAGGAGGATGGAGGGTGGAGGAAGAAAATCAATCACTTCGCACAAGCTGTAAACACGCAAATGGCGCGCAGCAATATAAAATGGAAAATTCAAATAAACAACGGTGTGCCTCTTCAGAGGCACGGCTGCTACAAAAGTGCAATGAAACGGTATTTAAGTAATCATTAAGAGCCATAATTCACAGTCAGCGAATTTAAATAAACAGTGTACTTGCTCAGGCATATACAAATCCCGAATTTACTTTATCGAGATTACAGGGATCTTCGAGGCAAAGGACACTCGCAAGCTCGTAACTTGTGCACGTTTCTGAATCGTTACTCATAGGCATCATAAAGTCTAAAAGAAATTAGAGAAACAGTGGCACGCACTGCTGGGCCCCCTTTTTTGAAAAGTGCGCATTTGTTTACACAAGAACAAATACTCTTGGCACTTGAAAGACCTGAAAGAAAGTCAGCTCAAAACCGACGTGCATTTTCAGTGCAGGAACACCACCATCAATCCCTAAAAAATAAAAATAAATAAATAACAACAACAACAACACAGGATATCTATATAAGAAAGGGAACAATTAATGGATGTAATGTTTATATTTATGCTAACAAGAGTTGGGACTCTAATTCCTAATGGACGGAGGTGGGGAGAATATTTAATGACTTATGTTTATATAGATTTATAAGACTGATATTGCAGATTCAATTGTATTTTGCAAATAGATTTAGTCCATTAAAGGTTTAGCTTAAGCACTCGAGCAGCAGTGTCATTTGAGTACATGCGCCGGAGACTCGTCAGGGAAACAGAGTTTTAAAAAAACTAAACAACAAAGAGATTTTCTGAAAATTGCTACACTAAAGACTCAAATTTATGTCTAAGTCCATCAAACAATGGGAATTTATCTTTTTGACTATTCTTAAAACTGGAAAACCTCTCTGTGATTTGTGACGATATGATGGGCTAGAGAACGCAGCTAACAAAGCGCACAACCTCCATATTTTCCTAACTTTACTTAACTCACAAAACGGCTGAGACCTCTCTATTGGCTTGCAAACAGAAAGCTTTGTTATAGATCCAGAATTGATTTACAAAACCAGCAACTGGGTTACGTCCAGGAACATTCTTGCTGCTGACCTCATGGACAAATTCCGGACTTTAATTGAACTTTAATTGTGCCTGATTACACGGCAATTAGAGAGAGAAAAAACAATCCCTATCGCGTGACTAAGGCAATGCTTCAGCCAATTACGTTTATGTATCGCAGGTGAGGTGTCGTGCAGCGTTGGGGGAGGGGCAGATTGGAGCCTCTGCCACGCTGAAAGATCTGGCGGCCTGCTCAGATACACTAAAATAGCTGGCATTCAAACATGAAATATGATACCGACTATCGTTCTCGTGGACAATCAGGGGATTTCTCAGCCGAATTGCTTTGAGATCACGAGACCATTTTTAGAGGCGTTTGCCCACTAATTTTTCTATGTTTCATCGCTAACCGGGAGGTTCACACTAAATGTATTTGTAAATTTCTAATTGTAAGTAATCAGGATGTGTCACATGAAATCAAAAGCCAGTTTTCCTTTGAAGGATTGAGCTGCTGTATTTCATTTCCAAGAGGTCACCGTTTAATCTCCTGAAGAAGCAGCTAAATAGTGGCTGTCATTTATAAGCGGTTGGGCCAAGTTGCAACACCGCTTTTGCTCAGTCCATTTATGTGTTAATGTCAAATCAAGTGTGTAAAAACATTAAAAGCGATGAACTTCTTTTTATTTCCAATTAACTGTTTTACTTTCCCACATGAAACCGAATTTACCTCTGTGAACATGCAATATTTTGCACTGAAAAGTGTTTCCAGCCTGACTCATTCGATGAGGTTAAGACTTGGTGACTTGGTGCGCGGCACATGCAGCTAAATTCAGATGGAGTGAGGTACACTGTCTTGTCACTGTAAATTATATCAGGCAGTGAGTCACGTTAGCGTTTGCTAGCGTTCTGAGAGTACTAATGTTTTCCGCGGTCTACCCTTTTATCAGATGTGCCATTTTTCTTTGGAAAGCAGATCTAAAATCTTTAGATCTGCCGGCAAAAGCTGCGTAAAATTTATTGTCATGAACTTGAAGTCAAAAATAAGCATTGTTACCACAAACATAGGTAATTAATAAAGGATTTATACGTGTGGAATTTCAAAGCATCACTATCAGATCTTTGGACAGTTAAAACAGAATTTATGTCACACTGAAGGTCCCCAGAAAGTAATTACAAACCCAATATCCTGTTTCAGAGTAAGCCATACTAGCCTGTTGGTCTTGGCCATTCATCAAAGCTTGAAAGTATGAAAATTGTCCAGTCATGGCCTGTAGCACTTTAAAAAACATCAATATTTTAGAGACCTGAACACTTTTTTATTTTTTTTTAAAGGAGCCTTGTATTTGTTTCTATTCGCAATTTTGCGAATTTCAATAACCACAGCGGCCAGCGATTAAAGTTGTGCGGGAAGATAGATAAACACTGTTGACTTCCTCCAGACATTTTATCTTCTCTCTCATACTCAACAGCCCAGCTCTTTACTTTAAGCTGCTAAATTTGTTCAGTCCCTCTGGAGAGCGTTGCCAGAAATAGCCTTACATGTTGCTTGAAGGACATGGAAACAAATGTCATTACTACAGCGCTCCCTTAAACACAGCAGCGGGAGAAGCCTGTGTTGACTTTGTTGATATCAATTTTTTTTTTTAATCAGTTAAAACAAAAATACAACTGAAATACGATGCAATGTTGAAGGGAAATGTTTTGAATCTAAACGCCAATGTTTTCAAGATATACTCATTGTTATACAATATTATCTGCTGGCACTGTTTATATTAAAATTTTAAGTTTTCTCAAATGGGACAGTTGTGTCCCATTGATAACCAATTCGCCATGAAAGTTTTCTAATGCATAACACTGCATCAGTAATTTCAAATAACAATAACAGAATTGGATTTGGTTTATACAGACACAACAAACCCCACCAGCTCACTAGACCTTGTTTTGCACAAATCAGTTATTCAGGCGAAAACTGTGCATTATTTAAAAATAACGGTTTCATGACACATGCTAGCTACTTAGAAAAGCCGGCACACAGGATGCGGGTATAAAATTGCAGCAGAACAATTGTTGGGAAATTGAACCAGACGATTTCAGTAACGTTAGTGGGGACTGGTGCAGTCTGGAGCAGCCCACATGGAAACATAAAAATTTGAACCTGTGGTGACTGAATTGTCTGAAGGGTATGCGCCTTTTTTAACAGTGAAGCGTTTGCATTTGACTTCTGAGTTCCGTTAGGGGAATTGGCAGCACGTAAAGCAATGAGATTCCTGAAACATCGCAGCTCTTTTGTCAAATCTGTATGCATGTGTGAGTGTGCGTCTGTGTGCGTCAGCGAGCGTGCGTACACACATTAACATTGAACTACAAGAACCAAAATTAAATCAAATGAGATTTAAATAAATAATAAATGAATTGGTTCCATGCCAGTCTGCAGTTATATCTCCAATACCGGAGTGTGTGTTCACTCCCTGCTTCTCCTATCATAGCATGCAATAAAACATTTCCTGTTAAACTCACAGTGGTATCGTGATATTGAGTGTTTCATTTCGATTGACCCCTGCCAAAGGGTATTTGAGCTGTCTGAGGTAGCCCCCTTCCTGCGTACAAATTGAACCTTGCCACAGGCATGTTAAAGCACTCATGCAGTTGTTGATTTAACATGTCAGGAAGTGGTGTGTGTCGGGGTACAGTTAGTGTCAAGCCTTTGGGGGAGCTTTATTGTACAACAGGGAGGCCCTGTCAGCGCACAGATACAGACGGAAGGGAACTGAGCTGATAGGCTGGGGTCGGGGGGGCTGGTTATCCAGATTCCCACTGGGTTTTTACATTTTTTGGACATTCAGGACGTTGCTTTTCTCAAGCATCCACCTTCTTAAAATGCCTATAGGCCACTGATTAGAACGCGAGTGGACACATGGGCGCTTGTGTATGTGCCTTTGCCCCGATGCGATGCAAAGTTTCACTGCAGCTGACCCAAGGCATGTTCTTGGGAATGTGCAGGGTTCTTTCTACACCTCACAGATTCCCCCAGGTTTTAGGTTGCATATTGCCTTTTCTTGTTGTTGTACATGCTGAGGAATGGTTTTCTGGTTTAAATGTCAATCTAAGACATTTAAATGTCCCGCCTCCTGCAGAAGGAAGACTATTTCGATGACAATCGAGTTCATATTGTAACAAATCTAACTGAAATGGTATGAGAAGTGAACCGCTAGGCCCAGGATTTGTAACAGCAGATGGACCACCAACGTTCAGCTTCTGAGACTGATCTCTGCAGGTGACTGGGAGAGCTAAGCGATTTGTAACAAGTGGAGTAAGATGTTGTTTATATTACATACAAATTATCCAGTGTTTTATGTGTGATGACTAAATATCCATAGCATGCGTTCATATGCTGTAATATATGATCGCTGTTGCATAATTTAATCCTGGTGAATTACAGCTGTAGGCATTCATTGGTTGTAAAACAGACAGGCATGCAGTCTCACGTGCACTCGAGAGCGACTCTTCCCACCATCCCCCAAAATAGTGCGTTGTCGCCTCAACAAAGGCTAGGGCCTTATCCTGCAGTGTCCCGCTCCTGAGGGGGTGGCGGGTGTTCGCTGGATGTACTGCCGCCGAGCGGTAACTATGTAGCTGGCGCCCTTGGAGCAACCAGTGAACTTGGAATGATCCAGGTAGGCGAACTGGCCGGGCTGGCTGATATTCAGGGTGGTCGCAGTTCTGGGCCCAGGCTTTCACAGCCT
Source organism: Hiodon alosoides (assembly GCA_025775065.1). Taxonomy (NCBI): domain Eukaryota; kingdom Metazoa; phylum Chordata; class Actinopteri; order Hiodontiformes; family Hiodontidae; genus Hiodon; species Hiodon alosoides. The sequence continues at coordinate 4,947 of JAOYSI010072985.1, read as the reverse complement.
TTGACAGACAAAGCTGAGGTTCAGGCCCCTAGTGGTGTGGCTGAAAAGTGAGGGATGGGCCACCGGGCCCCATGGCCATTACTCCTTCGACCATCACCATTGCCACAGTCAGCAGGGCCTGAACTGGTGTTAGTGTTTAATGCAGTTCTAATGCCTTCATTTTTAAGGGATTGCTATATGTGGATGGTGATTGGTATATCCATTTACATTTCACAGTGTTACTAATAAAGTTATAACTTCTAAAATTAAAAACAATGATAAACGATTAGTTCAGTGTATGACCATCTCCCTAGCATCTGTTACTGAGATAGCCTTTTGATTATAATTAGGTTCGAAATTCAGCATGTTAGTAAGGTTTTAGCACCCTCCTATGGTTATAAGAGGAATAATGTTCAGATGAATTGACGCCTGCATCTAGTTTGCATTCACACGAGTTTAGTCAAAAATAGATTAATTTTAGGTATCGCATTGTTTGTATTATAAAACTAGGCTTGGAGGAATTACTCTTTGGATGAAGTTTGGACTTTGCATATATCACGACATTCAGAGAACTTATTCAGTAGGTATTTTGGAAAATTGTGGGATCAGTCTACGACGTACAAGCAAAACTCAAATGAAATGCTATCACGCGCGCTTCAGTACATCGTCTGCTTAACCTTTTACATTTTACGGATCGGGAAAATACATGATTTAGCTCTAGCTTGACAACCGGTTTATGATGGGATGCATAAGAAACACAACTGGCAGTGCAAGAATGAGCAAATTTGCAATTCAAGAAGTAATACCATGCACATTCATTTGGCATTCATTTGAATACACCAGCTGTGAGTTCACATTCTAAAAATAAAAATGTTGATTTCCCCGGTCCCCATGAAGATCAACATAAATGAATCATTTAGATCTGATTAATCTGACAGTTGGATTTGTTTTCAGAACCACAAAACAATATATATCCCGTTACTTTTCCACAAACCGGCCTCTTCCCTATAGTGTGAGCCTGGAAGGTAAACGACAGGCTTCAAAAGTATTAGAAAACACGGCTGGGGATGCTCCTCCTCCGCATGCTTCCCAGCTATTTAAGAAACGGCTCCTTCAGGGAAAATACCGTTTTGTAACGGGGCAACCCTGCTCTCTTGTTTCCGTGTGTGGTACTTGGCGAGTGGCACCATTGAAAGAGACCAGCGTTGGGAATGTAGTGCCATTGAGGAACATACTTTACCTTAATTGATCCAGAAATCAGTCAGCTGCCCGAGGGGGTTCTGTGACTTGTTAGTGGATAAGGGCATCTGCGATGCATGTAAACAAATCTAGCGTCCACCGACGTCATAGCAGGCGCTGGGATCGAGAATTGGAACTGCGCTTCCATAAATAGACACAAGACACAGGTTTCCCCGGCATTATGGCTTTTTATGGAAGTCTAGTTCCAGTTCCGGCTCTTACCAAATTCCAGTAAATTTATCTGTTGATAAATTGTACCACCATTGTTTTCAGCTAGCCCTTAGACGGCTACAAGTAAACTAAGATTTCCCAAGACAATTATATAAAAAAAAAAGTTGTTTCATATTTGTCCAGACTATAAAGCACCAGTTCTAGTATACATACATCTAGATAGCCACCCTGCTTGCAATTTTACCACCAGCAGAGTCATATCTGTTTTTTTTTTTTGTTCACATAAAAACTGACCCCTGACTATCCACTTTGGTCTGTCATGCTAATCTACAAAGAGAAAACTGTCCCTCCTCGGTTGCAGGGTTCCCAGCGTATTCTATGTTATGGCAATCTCTTATAGTGAGCCAGGGATTGCGTCTTTCCTTTGAACTGCAACAAAAGAGCAAAAGAAAAACAGCACAAGACATTCCAATGATATCGATGTTTGTCAGTTATTAACCGCCACAGTGAATAAATAAACACCCCACATCTCCCGCAGCCATTTTTTAAAGTGCATTGTGCGTTTGATTTGTCGGTTAAGATGCTCTGTTTTGTTATGTTTGCATTGGACTATGGGACAGAATTAAACAACCACAATAAAATACGCCGAATGTGGAGGATATTATCTAAAACAAAGCACTTCAAGCTACATATTATCTCTTTTCTCGTGGGTTTGTATTTGTTTTAATGTGGCCAGTTTAAGATGAGATTGTTTATTTAATTACAAAATAAATATTTTTAAGAAAGCCACTGCTGTCAGTCTGCATCTTCAAAGGCAGATGCGATATTTTGTACTTGTACCGAGTGGCTTTTATCTGTACAGCGTCTTACATAAAGGGAACATTTACGGTTTATCCGGTGACCATACCGTTGCTAGTCAAAAATAGCACAATTTTTATTTCGCTGGCTTGCAACCAGTTTTATTTAAAAACAAAAACAAAATTAAAACTCGCACAGCTTTACCTAACCGGTGCGACATTTAAATTTCATGCTGAGCTGAAAATAAGCTATGATTTTAATGATCAGGGGCTTGTGCAGAGCTTTTTAGCACAGGGGCATAATCTGAAACCAGGACAACCCTATTTAAACCCCTCATACCAAAAATTAAATCTAGAATCTATCTACCATCTACCATAGTTCGATCTCACAGACTAGCTTTTACTGTTCCACAAAATATAGTAAGCAACGAGGACGGTTTAGGTGTAAAAGGGTAAGGCAGTCGAGGGCAAGGAGGAAAGGTGCAGGTGCCTGGGCTCTGGCAGACCCCCCTCTGTGCTCGTGCCTGATAATGATAATTCGTAAAAGAGAAAAATGTTCAGTTGGAAAGCAGGGGTAAGATATAGAAGGATAAATAACGTATAATTTAACTCCAAGTCAAGGGGTTTAGTATATAATAGGTCAATGATTTAAAAAAAAATGTTGAAGAAAACATTAAAAACGTTTACATTTTATTGTGGAAACTGCTTTAGAACTGTAGGCCATAAAGGTGTGAGTAGCGAGAATCGTAGCATAGAGGGAAGAGTATAATAAAGCTGTTCCAGTGGATGATAGTTTGAAAGCACGCCCTTGGGAAGAATAAAGGAGACCCCACTTAAAGCACCTGAAACCAAGAACACGCGCAATACAGTTCGAAGGGAAGCGATCTCAGAATAACAAGTTTGCGCTTTTTCTTCTTTTCATGCGCTTTCCTTACATGTAACGAATTACCTGTTCAAAGTTCCGTTCGTATGGACATACCTCAAAAGTATTTAAAACGTATTATTATTATTATTATTATTATTATTATAAACTTGCGTAAAAAGAAAGTAGAAAGAAAACTTGCAGAACTGTTTGGTATATCTATGCAATGTTGGTACAATGTACAATTGGGTAAGTTTAGTTGTGATTTGGAAGTTTAATAATGATCTTTCCTTGTCGGTTGTTTCTCCTCGTGGGTGTTAGCTGATGGTTACCATCTTCTTGTCTCATTTATATTCACGCATTTTCTTGCATCAAGTGCGTTAAATTTGTTGTCGCCATCTACTGGCTATATATTGCTATATTGCTACTGAAGAGCGTGTCTAAAAACATAAGTAAAAATATTCATTAATATGTTAAAACTCAAGCAGCAGTTCAGGTGAGTGAGTTTTGTGTCCATGTTAAAAAAAAAATCTGAAATCTGGTGTACTAAAAAAAACATTAAAATGTAAAAAAAATTAAAATGTAAATTAAAATGACAAGGAAAAATATAATTATTTTTGGGAGCTGTTTTTAACTTTTCCAACAACTATTGAACAAATTAACATACCAGCTGTGCACATTAGGAAAACTTTTAAAATAAAAAAAATGTAAAAATCTGTATAAACAAATTTGTGTACCTTGCTCAACTGCTATAGATAATTAGTGTTTTTTGGAAGAGGCGCTGAAAAGCTACAATTCCAGGTGCCCAGTCTTCCAACCTCGCGGTTCCAGTGAGTGATCATACTGCACAGACACCTGAGATGAAAAACAAAGAAGATAGTTTTGTGGGACTGAATTTTCTTATGTGCCATAAGCTAGTCCAGGCAAATGCCCGTTGAGCCGGTCCATTCCAAGTAGTGCAGTGGGCAGGTCTGTGTCGGGGGCCAGGGTTGATTTTTAGTCCCAGTCCGTCATTGGTACAAGATACAAAAACAGTTGTTTAATACTGTCCTAATTTACAGCCATGTCATACGACTGAATGTAATTTTTAATACCAGGGATGCATGAATACAGCCCGCTCGGCAAATTATACCAAACCACCAATCTCCCTTTTATAGAAACAAAATACATCATTGGAATGCAGTTTTAAAGGTCATCTCACGGATCCAGGCAAAGCTACGAAACATGATCAAGATGGATGGATACTTTGGACAAGGCTAGGACCAGATCGCATTTAATAACATTGTAGGCTATTCAATGGCGTTTATTCTTCTAGGTCTGTGAATAACGTGCTTATTTAAGTGTTGTTAAATAAGGTCCTTGTAATATTTTAAATAAGTTGTTTGCCTAACAATTTACAGTGATCCCAAAGGAGGAAGAAACTAACTTTAATATTAACTTCTGTTTTGGGGATGCTTCTTATGAATATATCAAGTAATATGCAAATCCTGGAGGAAAACATTTTCAGTCTTGAAGGTTCAACTTTTACCAAATCCCAAGGCCAAATCTACATTGGAGTGACTTAACAAGAACAAAATGAATGTCCCTGACTGGCTAAGTCAAATACAAAATATGTGGCAAGACTAGAAACGTGCCCTCAATTGACAATCCTGACCAATATGACATGGCTTGAGCAGGGATTCCTAGAAAATTTTCACCAAAACAGTGGGCAAAAAGAAGGGGAGAGACATGGTGTGTCAGCACTTGGTACTCTATTCACAGCAATGCTTCACAAGCAATCATAATTAGAAGGATTGATTAATTTCAACCAACCCCTTCAGCCAAAGATCAATCAATCAATCAATCAATTTTATTTTTATACAGCGCTTTTCACATGTTGCCATGTCACAAAGACGCTTT
>JAOYSI010072984.1:0-19904 GCA_025775065.1 Hiodon alosoides | reverse complement strand
CAAACAACACAGCCAGCCCTCACTCTCCTGTGTCCACCGAATGGGTCATGGCAGGACAATAACGACACAGGCAAACAACACAGCCAGCCCTCACTCTCCTGTGTCCACCGAATGGGTCATGGCAGGACAATAACGACACAGGCAAACACAGCCAGCCTTCACTCTTCTGTGTCCACTGAACAGGTCATGGTAGGACAATTAACGACACAGGCTAATGAAAAAAACAGAAACAGGAAACAAATCTTCTACACAGCATCACTTACCCATTTACTCTTACGATTTCAGGGTAAGAACCTTACATAAGAAGGGCAATACTCCAAGCAACCAACAACTCTCTGGTTACTGGTTGTTACTGGCTACACCACACATCTGCTTGCAGTCAGCGGCACAACAGCGATTAAACATTCTGCGATTATACACCAAGTGTCAAAACTACAGTGAACAAGACACTCAAAACGGGCCACAGGCACGCTCACCACCATCAAAGCCGTGGGCTGGGGGGGGCTGGGTGCAGCAAGGGGTACAGGGGGTGCTGGGGTGGAGAGGGCCGGGAGCCCGGGCAGTCTCGCCTGGCGGTGGGGGGGCTATGTGGAGGGACGGCTCGTTGCTCCCATCACCCAGGCCTGTGCGGTGAGGGACAGACAGAGTGAGGTGCATTCCTACACTGCGCTGGAGACTTCTTCAGTGCAAGAGCTGGGGCTGCGTTAGAAAAGGCTTTTAACGCACATGACCAGGTACACATTCTTGCAGCTCTGTCATCACTGACCCCCAAAGACAACAGCTCAAAACTGGAGCTGAAGTGAAAGGAAAGAGAAGGCTCGTCCAGAGATGCACTACGCTGAGGTCATTACATACAGACACACAGTGCTACTACACCCCCAGCAGTGCGACACAACTGGCCTTAAAAACAAATCCTACCCCTGTTACTACAACTTCTGGTTACACTGCCCACAGCTTCAGCTCAGACCGTCGTCATCTTCTCCTCCTCTTCTTCTGGGTGTGTGTTGGTTGGTTTCGCTGACTGACAGCCATCCCGGAGTCCGCTCTCCATTCCTAATCTTCCCCTTCCCTGGCTACTGGAGTCCAAGCCTTTCTTCTCTGATCTTTTACATTATTCATTTGATCAGCAACTTACAACTTACATAGCTCATGGCTCTAGCACAGCAGGGCATTGAGTGAGTGGGTGAGTGAGTGAGTGTGTGGGTGAGTGAGTGAGTGAGTGGGTGACTGAGGTTTGGAATCTTTCTTAAGATCTTTCTTGGCAGCATCCCGACTTGAACTTGAACCTGCAAACTCAAAGGTCAAATATATGACCATAACCATCTGTAGTGCCCTCAGTCAGCATAACCTGAGACACGCTTCCTCCAATATGAACAGAGTTCAAACATGGTTCGAGACAAATATATATATTATATATAAAAACTCTCATTCTTCAAAGTCTTCAACAACCAGAAAGCAGAAACGGCTGGTTTGAAATGTCAGGAATGTCAATGAGCCAGAGGATCTGAAGGGTCTGATGTAACAGCGTTTGAGCAGTAACAGCCCATCAAAACGCCTGTGGATTCCCAACGTTGGCTCTATTGGAGCGACACCACCTGGGGAACGATCTGAGCGGAAGCTCTGGCCCGTGGACGTATACAACCAAACCTTTTGGACCGTAGCTGTTTCAATAGGGGCACAAGCGATTTCAGTTGTTGAGACAATGGTAAGGCAGGTCGTCAACTGAAACAGGACACATGGGTGCAAATCAGCAAATCAGACAGTGCCCACAGGAAAAGGAACAAGTTTAAAAAAGAGGAGGTGGGGAGGATATTTTGGGGTACAAGTATTAAAAGTCACAGCGGGAGGAGTTATAGATCGCCAACCTAACAAATGGTGTGGGGGGGGGGGGGGTTAGGATTCCCTGGCAGCTGGTGTGAACAGAAGTGGTGTTCGCTAGGAGGCTAAATCAGACACATGCAATATTTATAAAGCTGGATCATTGGCTTCTCATTCTATAAACGTTTTGCTGAGGTGTGAGGTCTTTTTCCCCCCCCATCAGTCTAACATCTTTATAACATATACATTATGATTACAAAACACTCCCGTTCACTACATGCGATTGTTGGTGGAACATTTTTAACAGTCCTTAACTGAAGGGCACCCCGTCGCCACCACCCTTCAGGGTGACATTCCTGACCGGTGCTCGACTCCTCTTTGAGGAGCCCCATCCCGGCCCTGTCACTCCCTGGACCGACCAATCTGGGGTATAGAGTAGCGTAACGGACAATTTCACGCATGACCTTGCAGCCATCCAGCGAGCACTTAATGAGGGCTGGGGTGGGGGGCAGGTCTGTGTAGCCAACTACAGCAGCCTCCAAAATCCTCTGTTATGCTAAATCCTCATAGATTTGTACAGCTGGATATTCACCGAATGAGTTAAGAACCTCGCCCATGACTGCAGCTGCAGCCAGATATGAATGGATTACTTTCTGGATTACCAGTACTCTGCCTCCTCAAAACAGGCTGCCTGGGATCTAAACTTGTGGGCCACCCATGGGTTCTACACTGAAGCACCCAGAAACTGCCTGTTTGCAGGCGCCTAACGTGTCCCACACATAAATTCGCCCCACAAGCACCACACTCATGCGTCCCACGCATGACTGGATTCATGTGGCAGCAAGCATTAAGTTCACAATGACTGACATAGCCATTTAAGCAAAACACAATGGGTGCAAACAGAAAGAGGAAATCATGTAAACCACTTCACAAACATTCATGGGTTTATCTGTATTGATCCCATTTCAGAAGGTTAGCGGAACCCATGCCCCCCCCAGTGTATGCCAGTCACACCAATGTATAGGAAACTACACACCAGTTTTAAAAGGCTTCAGCACATTTGGCAGAGTCAGGAAAAAATAAAACACAACGAGAACCGTCACTTACAGTGATCCAGGTCTCCCCTCCCAGTGGCGGACATCCACTGGTAGACCAGGCTCGCGAGAGACACGAAATGGCCAAGCACGCTGTACATCCTGTCTTTTTAGCGTTTTTTAGAGTAGCCGTATGAGAAACGTGAGCAGCGCTCTGTATTGATGGCTGTGGGGGGGATGTCGCTGGTCCAGGGACGCTGTATTCTCACCGATGTCCAAAGGTAAGAGGAGCTCTTCTAACCTCTCTCCTAGGCACGTGCAGGCGGCTTCGAGCATGGTGGATACACGTCCCTGAGGTTGGGGTTCCGTGTGCCCCCTCGCAACGAGTGGGGAGGCTATCTGGTCCCGGCAAGTTCCAGGGCCCTTCCTTCCATACACAGAGCTGCCAGGTTTACAGTCTAACCAGCCAATCACTGTATTAATAGACAAGAGCGGTGCAGAGGAAATGTGGCACAGCGGCCGGCTGGGAGACACTCGGGGGAAACAGCTGTCTCTCATTTTTATTTTTATTTAAGGGAGTGGAGCCGGGGCCATTAATCCAGGACTACTGGGCATATATCATCCCTTTCACTCACTCACACACACACACACACACACACAAACACACACACACACACACTCCCACTGACACAAACACACACACACACACACACACACACACACTCCCACTGACACAAACACACATGCACACACACTCCCACTGACACAAACACACACACGCGCACACACACACACACACACACACTGACACAAACACCCACACACACACACTCAGACACACTTAATCAGACAGGGGCACAAACTGACTCACACATACACCCACACACACACACACACAGAGCACGATCGTCTTGACGTCTAAATGACATCAAGGTTGTAAAACAGCATCTTTCACGACACTCCAGCTGTCCAGACGACACTTGAGCAGAGGGCTCAGGATTAACCCCTCATTATCTGACTCTGTGAAAGCATGGAGCTCGGTACTGACCCCTCATTTTTAACCTGTGAAAGCATGGAGCTCGGTACTGACCCCTCATTTTTAACCTGTGAAAGCATGGAGCTCGGTACTAACCCCTCATTTTTGACCTGTGAAAGCATGGAGCTCAGTACTGATCCCTCATTATCTGACTCTGTGAAAGCATGGAGCTCGGTACTGACCCCTCATTTTTGACCAGTAAAAGCATGGAGCTCGGTACTGACCCCTCATTTTTGACCAGTAAAAGCATGGAGCTCAGTACTGATCCCTCATTATCTGACTCTGTGAAAGCATGGAGCTCGGTACTGACCCCTCATTTTTGACCAGTAAAAGCATGGAGCTCGGTACTAACCCCTCATTATCTGACCTGAAAAAGCAGGGAGCTTGGTACTGACCCCTCATTATCTGACCTGTAAAAGCAGGGAGCTTGGTACTGACCCCTCATTATCTGACCTGTAAAAGCATGGAGCTCGGTACCAACCCCTCATTCTCTGACCTGTTAAAGCGTGGAGCTTGGTACTAACCCCTCATTCTCTGACTCTGTTAAAGCGGGGAGTTGAACAGATATCTTCCTGGGTATACAAACTCACAAATCACAGATCCCCCTGCTGGCCATACCATAAATATATAACCTCACACACAAACACTAGTGCGTCCAACACAGTCCAGGTAAACATCTTCGGCCAATAAGCAGTTCCTACAAACCGCAACACTGATTTACATCCTTGATTGTTCACTATGGGCCTTCGGCTTCAGGGAAGGATAAAAGGATTTAGTCGGTACAATATATCTATTAAACCCAAAATACAAACAAAGAAACTTAATTTAGGCAGGAATAAAAAGTACTGATTGTGAGGTCTTTAAAAAAAATGTAGACCAACACTTAAACCATTTCATGACTTTTTCCCTTCCATTGTTGCCTTGACACTTTTGTTCTGCCGGTTCCCTGATCTAAAAATAAAAGAAAAGGTTCTGAATCTATGCTTCTTGAGGGGATACGGTAAGCTTCACATGTATTGATCTTGTAAAACAATGACTAAGTAGCAGGCTTATTAGAGGAAGTCCGTTTTAGAGCTCAAATCCTTAAACGAGGACGGGATTAGGCTCACACTAATGATCTATAACCTTAAGTTCTCCAATCACTGCACCAAGATGAGTTTTGAAGCACCACAGGTCTTTAGCTTCCGTAGCTAATGCTTGCAAACAACTCCACATGTTTATTCAATCGCTGCATAAACAATTTCTTTATGTAATAAACAACAAGGTACAGCACTCGTTTTGATTATCAGTCGGCATGAATCCATTGTGATCAGCTAGGTGGGGCAAACTCCTCGGTTATGGGCCACGCAGCGTCCTAGGACCAGAAGCACTTGGAGGAAAGGACACCCACCCAGAGGGCACTCGCCGGACAGACCGCTGGTCACCGAGGCCATGCTGGTGCTGCGCACGAAGCCAAAGGTGGAGAAGCGCGCAGCCGGAAGGCGGGAGTAGCCCGGGAGGCGTAGGCCGGACTGCGCTGTCTGCTGGGCTTCCGAGGAGGGCCTCCTCTGGTCCACTGTGAGAGGGAAGGGTGGGGGACGGGTACATTAAGAGTGCGTATTGCAGGGTTTTTGTAAATGAGAATCTTCAATTTGATGAATTATGCTCACACAGATCCAATTTTAGAGCCAAACTCCTTTTTGAACCACTGCTTCACCTCACTGAACATTTTTGTCCAGGGACCCCGCCCTTATGGAGACCTCTTTGTGGTCAAGTCCCGTCCTTGGTGATAGTTAGTATATATATTTTTATATTTTTTATGTCTCATGTTAAATAATTTATTCCCCCAATACAAATGTATTCATTTGTAGAGTTTATGCCAATGTCTCTATTGATTAGTAGACAACAGGTTGACCGAGAGGGGGGCTAAGTGGTTATAGCTTTCTCCAGATCGACTCCTGTTTCTGTTCATCCATGCTGAGTCATTTGCTCTGACTGTGTTCACAGCAAGCTGCCCTGGTAAGGTCTTAGTGTACTATGTGTAATACTAAGTCATTTAGTAAAGGGCTCAGTGTTTAGAGCCTGAATGTTGCCCAATGTTGGCTAATTTGCCTTGGTTTGCAAGGAGACCTTCTTCATGTTCATTGAAAGCTGCAGTTCTGCTTTAATGAGGAAATGACTGAGCTTTGAATTTTTGTGTGTTATGCTTTTGTTTTTCACCTCTGTCTGTCAGTGTGGATGGAAGTGACCGAGCACCACGCATCCAATAACTGGATGATTATTTTTTATTTTTTGAAAGATTTTCTGTGTCCTCGTGTTTGGCCCAGCAACTCTCTTGGCCATGAGATCCTGTTGCTTTATGAGGTGATTAAAATAATTCAGCATTTATGGCTGGAACAAGAGGAGCTACAAGTGAAGGGTGGAGTGGAAAGGATGACCTCCCATGGGTGAGAGACACACAGAGAGGCCCCCCTGGGCCATAAGCTGGACACAGAGCACATCTGTCGACCTTTTAGCCAATGTTAAAAAAAAAACCTGAATAGCTAAAGTAAAATATACAGCTGCATAAACCAATTTAAAGTCTTGTAAGTCTCTCTGGATAAGCAACTATATAATACAGCAAAAGGACACTTGGCTGGCTGTCTAATGGAAGCCTTGGACTGCAGGACATAAACCCACATCAGGAGTAGCTAGTGAAGCTACCATATCAGATACGCCCATACAAACGCACAAGATTTTTTTTTTTTAATTAGGTCTGCTCATCTCAAGCCAAATGACTGATCCAAGTAAAAAAATAAAAAATTGAAGTTTTTAAAGAATGGCAGTAAAAATGATGACTTAAATATTCTACTTGACCTAAATCTTTGAGCAGATACAGTAACTGATGTTTGCTAACATACTAACTGTGCATTTGTTCAAGGCAGGCTCTCACCCGAGTTTTCCTGGTAATAAGCACTGGGGGGACTGGCAGCCCGTGCAGGGTATGCAAAGGTCAAGGCCGGCCTTTGACCAGTCAGGAGGATCCTGTTCCTGGCTGAGGGCAGCCGGGTGACGCTCCCCAGTCCTAGCTGGGGCCGTAGGGCCCTGGGGGAGCAGATGAGGGCAGAGGTGGGATGTTGGGTGGGCCGGGAGGGGGACGAGTCAACACACCCGGGGCCAGCACCCCCTCTGCCCTTCTGAAAGTGAGAAAAAAAATCATCAAGCAACGTTCATAGGAACGTGTACAAAAATGAGAGAAGATCTAACACCATCTATATCTAATACAAATTACTCTGTTTCATACATATGGAGAATCCAGGGAAGATCTAACACCATCTATATCTAATTTTTTGACCCCGTTTCTTTTTAGCCACCAATTCACCAAATGACATGTTCCAAACTCAATAAAAACTACCCGGCAGCTATTCATTTGAATGGTTAACAGACAGGGATGCAAATACAATGTTCTCACACAAAACAACAACAAACAAGCACTCCACCTCTCTCCTTTCATACCTCATGCAAATATTTGTTAGTTTGTTCCCCGTAGAAACTTTCCGACTTCCTGGTCAGCTTGTGGGGAGCGGTGTGGGTGGGTGGCCTGATCCCAGACACCACTAGCCCCGGAGTGCAGCAACTGGCCTTCTCCACCTCATGGCGGTTCTTGTTATAGAGCAGGTTGGAGGCGCTCAGCACAGCCGTGACTTTGGCGTGCGCCCCAGCTTTGGGTTGCTCCCTGCTGGGCGGAGGGCTGGCAGCATAGGGTGTGAACCTGGAGGGCAGGGTGGAGACCTGATAGGGGTTGTCTGGTGGATGTGGCCTCTCTTGTGGCGCCTTGCGGATGGACGTGATGATCTTGGGCCGCACGTTTTTGGGTTTCGATGCACAGTGGGGCGGGGGAGGGGACCTCGGGGCCCTGCTCTCCTGCACCTCTGCTTGTCGAGCAAGGGGCTGGGGAGCCACAGGCTTCGGGATACCGCTGCCTGGGCACGTCTTGCAGGGGGGCTTGGGGGCAGCGGAAGCGTAGTCGTGGGGCAGGGCCGCGTCGGTTTTCTTGGCTGGGGACACTGGGGGCCTCCTTCTCCGAGGTGACCCTAACGGAGACGGAGGGGTGGCCGGCCGGGTGGGGCTGCCCCATGGTCTTCTTGCCAGCAACGCCTTCCTCTCTGGGCTGTGTTCGAAAGAGCCCGGCTTCCTGAGCAGCACCGCCCCGCTGCCAGCCCTTGGGGTGTTGCTGCTTCCGGCCGAGGTACCGTGATCTCGGGAGCGTCCAACGCCTGCCTTTGGGCCCACGGTATGCGAGCCAGCTTCTGGAGGAGACAAGGTGCTCGGAGGGACCTCTGCTCCCGCCAGACAGCCCTGAGAGGAGGCAAGCCCATTGAGGGAAGGCTGGCTGCAACAAACTTTTTCCTTAATTTTCTTCTGCGTCTCTGAGTTCCAATCATCGCACTGCCCCAAAATGGACCCGTTGTGTTCTCTTTCGGTAGTCTGATGGTATTCTCGGTTAGGACAGAGGTCCAGTTCCCCATTTTCCGTGCATTTCCCTGTGATGGTGGTTATTTTACCCAGCGTGCTCTCCCTCTGATCCAGCAGTTCTGGCCGTGCTTTTGGACCACAATCCTGCAATATCTCAGTTGAGTTCAGATTCAGGTCAACATGGCCAGATCTTGTTTTGTGTCCACAGGAAGCACACAAAGTGTCCTCGGGTGTTTGGGACCTCTGGGCCTTCAGTGAGCCAGCGGGGAAGAGAGTGGGGACGAGGGCACAGTCCAAGGCCTGGAGGCAAGGTGCGAACAGGTCGTTTTCTGAACTAAAGCCAGCTCTCGATGGACACCCCTGGTCCTGTGCGCTCTGCTGTAAACCTTTACCCCCCGCCTCGCTGCAGTCGGCCTGTTTGCCCATTGTGGCTGAGGCTGCGGTACAGCCACGAGGCAAGTGCGTTTCGCCTGGGGACATGCCCCCCTCAGCGTCGGCAGCTCCGTCCACTTCCCTCTCCTCCTCTTTCACCAGGTAGGCCTCAAGTTCCTGGCACTCCAGCATCTCGAACTCTGCCAGCTCAGGGTCGTCGCACCGGGAGTCCGTGCCCCAGATGACAATCCTGTCCTTTCCGCCGTTGTCATCGTCGTGCTGGAACACCAGTGGCGGGACGGGTGCACCGGCGTCCCCCATCTCGCTCCCGTCAGCCACCTGGATCTGGTTGGCGTTGGAGTCGCCGTCGGGCATGAACAGAGCACTGTTGTTGTTCTTGATCTCCCCCGGGTCATCCCAATCCTTCTGTAGGCTCATGCCGCACGTCGCTACAGTCTTCAATAAGGTTGTGAGAAGCTCCTCACGGATCTAGCCATTGTACAAAATTTTTCAGCATCACAAATTGAGCACCCCCCAAAATATTTTCGACATCTTTCCAGATTTTGTCATAATCTGGAGGCTTCTTTTTTCCAGTCAATATCCAACATCATCACAGGACGTGCGAGAAAGCAGCTGTGTACATCTGGAAACGCCTTGTGCTAACAACAATCAGCTGCTCTGCTTAACCTGAAATGTCAAGAAGAGAGAAATATATATGAATACATGAGTATAGACAATATAGTGATCGATGGCTTTTGAAGCTGATGTCGTGGACAGGCTTCCATGACTTAATTTGTTTACAGCAGTGTTTTCCCATCCTGATCCTGGGGACCCAAAGTGAATTCTGGTCTTCAGAACTGACAGAGCAGTTGACTGAGTATGGCACTTGGATAATTTGGCAGTTACCTGCTGCAAACAGAAGAAGGTAAAAGCACTGCATTAAACCCATCTACAACAGGGCTAGGATTGGAAAAATACTGGTTTACTGTTTTTGCCTTAGACCTTTTTGGGAAACAAATAAAATTTCAGTGTCTGATTTGTGCAGCTGTATTTAAATTCCCACGTTTTGCTGTTCATAGCAAGGTTCCATGACCAGTTAAATACCATTACGTATTTCAGATTTTACATTTCCCAGAATTCTCAAACTTTTTCTTTAAATATGTATGTATGTATGCCAGCATTGGTGATGAAAAAACCACTGAATAAAACTAACTGAAATCTAAGTGAAATTAGTTAGTGTTTCAGGGTCATTGTCTAACCTCTGAGGACTGTGAGTGAAAGACGGGTAGTGGATGGCACGCTCACTTCCTGGCAAAAGACACCGCAGGCACATCACCCATCCTTTTACCCTTTCAGCATGCTTGACCTTTCAGGAGAACAAACCAGGCTTAAGAAGAAGAGATATGACTAGGGTAACTGAGAAGCTGGGTAGGCGGGCAAAACTCCAAATTGAAGTCTAGTTTGAGTGCTCTATGATTGGTCAGTTACTGCCTGCCTATCGACAGAATTTCATCAAGGGAAAAAAACTGCATGTGGGTACATTACATATGCACACGTGGCATGACTATATATGGGTAAGGTGTCACTAAGCCAGTGCTACGGAGTGGGACATCCCAACTTTCTTACCTACCAATATGTCATGTTTTTTCTAGTTTTCTCAACTCAACTTTTTTCCCCCGTGACTATTTAAGATGTGGGGTTAGGCTCGCTGGGCTGAATGACCATGTTTGCCGTAACGCAGGCACCTTGCAGCCCTGTCCCGGGAGACGCATCTAAACGGGTTCACCCAGGGGATGCACATTCTGCTGTGCATGGCGTAGTTCAATGCCAAAATCCTAACCGGTGCTGTAGTCACCCTCAAGCCATGTGCGGATCCGTCAGTGCCAGCAGTGACGCACTATTTAGGTCAGGATCGGGGGATCGGAAACATTTTTAATCATTACAAAACGCTACAAAAAAAGAAGGAAAGAAAAGGAGGATTTCAAATCGCTGACAGTCCCAGTGGTTTTGACATGCTCGGTCTCTGGCTGTCGGCCTCAAAACATCGTCTCACATTCTGCCAGCCAGGAAGCACCTTCCACGCACCGTTAAGGATAACAATAATATTGAAAGACAAAACTGAACAGCAAATCCACCCCTTAACAGGCTCTGTGTTTTTTATTTCACTTTCCCAGACTGGTCACAGGCAAAAGATACTGAGTGAATACCTGACCACAAAAAAATCGAATAATTATGGAAGTTAGTAATATACCTAAAACAGTTTGCAGAAAGGTTATCTACAAATAACACTGCCTAGCATCGGGTTAATTATGTTGCGGTAACACAGGGGTTTAACTATGTGGTCCAGACACAAAGCATGAGTGGTTTGGAGTGTGAGTATTTTTTTTTTATAAATGAATAATAAATAATAAATAATAATTTATAAAATAAAAAATAATAATAGTAGGGGGCGCTAAACGTACGTCTTGCTCCAGGCACTAAAATGTCTTGATACAGATTCCAGTACCACTGCATTAATAATGCCAATGTGTACTACAATGGAGAGAAATGTCTCCAACTCACCTCCTCATTCCAGTAAAGGTGCATGATGTAACATAGAGACAAGGTGCTATTTTATTTATTGAAAGAAAGAGTGACAGCAAAGGATGCTGGGATACCAGACCAAAACAAACACCGCTACAGTCTGATAGTGTAAATTCATGAGTTAACTCAACGCCCATAGCCACATGATTGCAGCGCAATCTCGATCCACTCAGAATCTGTCGACGCTGGGAACGGAGGGGAAGACTGATCTCGAGTGAACCCTTAAAGAAGGAATTGTAGATTCAAGTGACCGCAGTGCCGAGAAAAGCCAGAGCTCCTGACTATGCCCAAAAGCCCTGAACAAGGAACTGGGCCAAACCCAGCCACGATGGCACTGGGGACAGAGCCTCCAGGTGAATAAGGAACTGGGCCAAACCCAGCCATGACGGCACCAGGATTGGAGCCAAGTGGCTGATACCGGGAAAATCCGCTCCTGATGGCCTATAGTAGCTGCAGCGTCCTGTGTGCCTTACCTTCTTCACATAACCCAGTTTCACCGCATCTCTGACCGCTGAGCCTGTTTGGAATTTTGCATAGTGATGTGTCAGACAAACTCTTTTCAAATAATATTGCTGTCCCTCAGTTAAGAGTTTGCGTCATTTGTGTTTCTGTCAGTATGCCTGTAGTGAGTCTGTCTGCCTGTTCAGTTTCTGTCTGATCACCTGTTGTGTTTCTGTCCGTATGCTTGTAGTGAGTCTGTCTGCCTGTTCAGTTTCTGTCTGATCACCTGTTGTGTTTCTGTCCGTATGCTTGTAGTGAGTCTGTCTGCCTGTTCAGTTTCTGTCTGATCACCTGTTGTGTTTCTGTCCGTATGCCTGTAGTCAGTCTGTCTGCTTGTTCAGTTTCTGTCTCATCACATGTTATGTTTTTGTCCATCCATGTCGAGTGTATCTGAGCTGAGTTTAAAATTCAGTCCACCCGATTCCACTCCTGAGGTGGCCCACTTCAAAAAGCAGCCTTGATGCCCTTGTGCCATGATGTACTCAGGCTCCCCTTTAAAATAAACATCCTGTGACAGGCCCCTGTCATTTGTTTGGCACTGCTCATTGTGCTGGCCACTGCAATATGGGAAATCGTTTTCACCCTCCGCAGCAAACATAAAGGGCACGTGATTGCACGGGCTCATTACAAACACACAGCTGTAATTCCGTGACACGCATTTTAACAGGAGCACAGACTTACACCAACACTCTTCTCGACCTGCATTCACTGCTTTGGCAGAAGGTACATATAAAAAATCTGAGTTTAAATAAGTCATGAGTTTTGTGGAAATGTGTATTCCTCACGGAGAGCAGTGACTAACATTACAGGCTGCAACACCTACACGTTATTCAGAGACCTTCATAGCAGAAGGGTTGCTTTAAAGACCGCCCACTAAAAGCAGCACTGTCGATTTAACAGGCCGTAATTGCTCTTAGTCATTGATTTTAGCTACAATCCAGGGCTCCTTCTTCACTTCCTGTGTATTTCTAAATCACAGAGCTTTTAAAATAAGGTCTCTCTCTCTGATAATACAAAGATCTGTCCCTGGCGGTCACTAATGGAAAATAACCAACAGTTTCGTGCAGATCCTGTGCAGATCCTGTGCAGATCCTGTGCACAAGCACTTACAGGTCTGCTCTGTGATAGCACCTCGGGACACGCAAACGCTAGCATGGAGCGTTCTCAAAAGTACAAACGTCACAGGATCTGCACGAAAGGGTTTTGGTTAAGGTAGAAGTTTCCACAGCTGGGCCGCCAGCCTAATGCCTGGACCAAAGACAACCCCCTGGAAAATAAACACCCATTAGAAAAACTTCTATAATAACACCGGAGCCAGGAGGAATCGCTGACACAGTTGGGGCTACGAGCAACAGCATCAGGGGGAAAGCAAACGCAATACGTAGAAAATCATGCAGCTTCGCCCCGACCGCTTAAAAGCGTAGCTTTGTGGCAAGGCGATCAGAGGAAGAGAACTGGTGAGTCGCCCGTTTCGAAAACCAGAGGGACAATGCGGTGGCACCCAGTTGTACAGTGGGTACCCTAGAGAGAGTAGTTTCCCAGAATGACTTCGGTAAACACACAGCAGCACACGCTGATAAAGAGGTCAAATTTTATAGCATATAAACAGCTCTGGATAAGACCATCTGCGAGACTACAAAATGCTCTCACGTACAAAGCACTGAACGTTTCTAGGTTGGCTGATTTTTTTTTTTAACTCCCTGCCGGAAAATGTATCCAGTTGTTAAATTGTGCTTTAACATTAAATGTGGTTGTTATGATACATCAAACAGAATCTGAATTATGGCTTTGTAGGGTTCCCATTGCAGCTTACCACATCTCCCTGACGACCAGTTCACCGTCCCTCCCAGCAAAAGTTTCTTCTTCTCTTCCTAAATTTTGTTGTAACTTTCTCCCACACGATTTGGACTCGCCTAATATTTTATTGTAACTTTCTCCCACACGATTTGGACTCGCCCATTATTTTATTGTAACTTTCTCCCACACGATTTGGACTCGCCCATTATTTTATTGTAACTTTCTCCCACACGATTTGGACTCGCCCATTATTGTATTTTAACATTTTCCTGCACGATTTGGAGTCGACCATTGGGCTAATGCATCTTAACTCGTTGCTGCGATTTTCACCACCACACGCGGGAAGCGTGAGGAAGTACGACCAGGTTCCTCCCATCCTAGTCATCTTAACCCACTGAGCACGGCAGGCAACACAGCCCGCAGGAGAGGTTCAGTGCTGACTGGAGGAAAAGCACATCACTTTCGACAGTAATGCAAGCTTGCAGGTGCCTTGGGAAGCCTGTAGCAGACACTTGTTAGGTCTCAGGTGTGTGGGTACAAACGGTGGGGAACCTTGGGCGGACTCAGGGGTGTGGGAGCAAACAGTGGGGTACCTTGGGCGGTCTCAGGGGTGTGGGAGCGAACAGTGGGGTACCTTGGGCGGTCTCAGGGGTGTGGGAGCGTACAGTGGGGTGCCTTGGGCGGTCTCAGGGGTGTGGGAGCGAACAGTGGGGTGCCTTCGGCAGTCTCAGGGGTGTGGGAGCGAACAGTGGGGCACAGGGCCAGAGACCAAGTATTTTTTTTAGATAATAATAATTTAGTCTAAAACTGTAAGAAATGATGAGAATAGGAACTGAAGGTATATGTGTGGTGGAAAATCTGTACATTTCTGCCAATCTGTCCAGCGGCTTAGGAAAGGTACTGAAGGAACAGCATCGTAGATTCTCAATCCACACACAGATAAACACAGGCCTTCAGAGTATGTGGTAACAAGAGTGGGACAGCAGGGGGCGCTCTGTCACGGTGAGCGGATGTGTTAATCCCTCAAAGCACAGCATCCCGTCGTCCGAAGGAATGTCACGCTGAGGTGAATAGGAAGGGATGAGTTACAGGGAAGATACACGTACTGCGGTGGTTAGAAGAGAGACTTCCCATTCCAGCCTCATTGATACATACACGGCGGAGGAGTCTCAGATCTCCATGGAACAGAAAAGCTCTCACATCACAGGCACAGACCTCAGCACACAAACATTTATATCTACCTCGAAACATCAGTGTTACATGCCTGAGTGACTCCCATGTCTGTAACTGATACATCAAAGCGATTGTTGGCGTGGACCCTGACTCACTGACACACAAACAGACGGATTTTTCAAAAGCGTCCATTCTCCTGTGCCATCATTGTCATTCGTTTCTGAAAAAAAGTCCCCAAAGGGGATGGCATGGCAATCATTACACTCCCCCGCCCGTTCAAAGCCTAAGCACAGCACATTCGCTCTCACCAGGCAGCCTCTGAAAAGTCTCATCTCTCTGCAGATCAGCGCTCACGCTGCACAGTCACGACCAGCAGTGAATTCACAGAATGAAGACTTAAACCCCACCTCCTCAATCTGCTTTCACCGAGAATCACACCCCCACCGATCTCCGAATCAAGTGGACGAGAGCAAAGAGATCTGTGTGCGCGCGCATGTTTCTGTGTTGTGTCTGTTCTGTACAGAGTCTGTGTGTAATGCCCTGTGCCTGCTCAGGTCCATGGGCCTCCCTACCTCCATGCCCACGTTTACAAACGGCAACCCCGGTTATGAACTCAATCGTTTCACGGTGGAGTGTTCCGCTCCAGCCTGGGACCTTCATGAAAAATTAAACCGTGAACGACAGCAGTCTGCCACTTCCCCCAACAGCCTCCTTGCCGGCTTGTCTCCGCAGAGGGGATCAGCGTAGGCAAGCACCGACAGCCATGCAGCAAGAGAGCACACGCCATCACTAATCACGCGCTGTCACACTCATCACGGAGGAATACACGCTGTCCCCCAGTCACTCACCAAAGAGGAATGCACACTGTCTCTCACCAAAGAGGGATACACGCTGTCACACAGTCACCATTACAATTTCCTCCTCAGCTCTCTCCTGTTTCAGTTCCCTCATCCCATTGAGCCGTCTCTCACACACACGCACACACACAGATGATACATAAGCACACACACACACACACACACACACAGATGATACATAAACACATACATGCACACACTTGCAAGTATACACACTTTCCTCTTGACAACTCACGCACGTGGAGCAGGCAGATTTAGTTTTTTTAGATTTAGATTTTAAGTCTTCTAAAAACAGTTTGTTAAAATACTTTAACCATTTTGTCTTGTGTAAATGTATATTTTGTTCATTTATGAGAGCTTTGCTCATACCCTTCTTCCACTACGGTAACGATTTACAGCTGTTTAGACTTTGAATTAATTTAGCAGTTCCCTCCACTGGAATCACATGCGAAACAAGACCCCCCCCCACGCCCCCATGCCTCCAACCTAATCTAATGAAGCAAGTTGCCAATGAGGGATTTGAAATCAATGCAGTCGGGGGTCTTAGAGTGGTACATAAAGCATGCGTTTAGTCGGGAGGAGCTAGTCCAGGACCAGACAGCAGTCTCCTTCTTGTCTGCAGCTCCTAGTGCAGTAAAGCTGGGGATGAGCTCGTCCAATGGGACGCGTGGAAGGCAACCATGCCTGCTAAACAAGCAAGGTGCTATGGAAAGAGTAAGGCTGGGTGTTCCTTTCCTCCAAAATTATGCAGGGCAGCCCCAGTAATTACTGAAGGTGTGTGTGTGTGTGTGTGTGTGTGTGCGCGCGTTAGGTAGGTGGAGTCAGGGGGGACTTCTCTCTTTTTCATTGTCCCTTCCCATTCCTTGTTCTCTCTCTAATCTGATTGGGTTTGAAGCCCAATGAGAGAGCGAGAGAGAGAGAGAGAGATGGCTGAGTGAGGTGAGGGGAGGGGTTAGAGTTCAATATTCAAAATACTGCAATACCCAGCCATTTCGTGCATCTCTGATGTCTGATCATAAATTTAAAAAGCAGGTGTACGCACGCACAAAGACATGTCATCCGAAGTGTTTGCATCTGCTTAATTCTGCTTACCAGGCCCGTCAGTGCCACATCATGAAACAGATTCTCAGAACACCTAAAACATGCTAACGTAGCTGTTCGCTCTTAAATGTGTCAAACTACAGGACCCAGTTGACTAAAAAAAAAAAAAAAATAAAAACCACAAACCTTGTTCTAGGTCTCATGAGACCGAAGGACATGTGAGGTGGCTGGCATTACCCTCTGCCCATGTCCCTCCTGCTGCACCATGCTTGGACACCTTTGGTACAGGGGAGAACAGACAGAGTGGACCAAGTTCTGACCATTTATAGACATTTATGACAAACAAGAACAGAGTTGCCCTTTTCTGGCATAAATCCAGCATTCTGGTCTTCAGTGCCCCTCTGTGTTTTCAGCCACCTTTACTGTGGTGAGGTGAGGTGAGGTGAGGTGAGAGAATTTGGTACAATCGCATCACCATCCCCAGGCACTGCCTGTCAGGCTCCAGAGCAGTCAAGAGGGCTCCTTCAAATGTCACTTGGAGACACAAAGCAGAGCCTCTCAAGTGCTTCTCCTTAGACAGGAAGCCCAAAAATGAGGCAAGTGAGGTGACAACTGGCTGCACTCACCTGCTCGATAAAGCCCCTGGGTTGGGGAGCGTGTGAGACCATGAGAGCCCCCCCACCGCACCCTAACTCAACAGGCATGACCCACAAAGAGGGCTCCGGCTTTGCTGCAGTTCGGCTCAGCTGCACGTAAGCCTGCCTTCCCCGATAGAGATTTCAGTCTTGGTCACTCCTTCGGGAGGGGCAGCTAGGGCCATTATCTCAACCTTGCATCATGAATAAATGATGTCAATAAGGAGGGTTGATGAGGTGGGGTCAGCAGTGTGAATGAGAGGGGGATCAATACGGGCTGGAGCCATACTTCCTGATGCCAAAGCAGAAGCAACGACCCACCCCAGAAGAATATTCCACAGGATCATCAAGGAAGCGTCTTTCTTTTTCTCACTGCAGTTAAGCTAAAACCGCTCCACGCTATTCTGAGGGACTTTCTACTACGCTCCCATTGGCAAGCGTTGTCTCACTCGCACAAATTTGCCGACATGAAAATACGAACCTATTTGTTTTAGTCGATATTTTGCTTATGAAAACCGTGTCATGGGACAGTGTTATTATTTTTGTAATTACCTTGAAAACATGCGTCACATATATTTATTTCTTTAAAATAAATGGGGAAATAATGTAAAACATTCCAGGTGGGTTTCCATTCAATTATAATTTTCTTACAGAGTTGTTCTATATAATGTTCAGCATTAATTATAGTACATCACATATATCACCAAGGGCGTAAGTTTACTCTGAACATAGAACACGATAGGCATGTTTGTGCACGACACTTTGGAATTTGCATATACATAAAAATCAAATTGTTTATATCCAGCGAGTGAGACAAAACTAACCAATGGGAGCGTTGTAGAACGTCCCTCAGAATATCTGGCGTGGCTTTGGCATAACTCCACAGAGTGACGCTTAACACCTGAGGCTGGATGGATTTGTCTTTCCAAAGTTGACACCAGACTCGTCTCGGTCTTCGGTGCTGAACTTGGTAGCCCAAGCATAGATTCAAATATTGGCCCATCTTTCAGACAAATTTCTAACATTGGGCTGTGCTAGGAAGAGAGTTTCAGACACACTATTTCCCTTACTTCGAATCCTTAAAGCTGACAAGATTGTACATATAGTTATGTATCCCTATGTCCCAGCAGGTTCCCTACTGCAAATAGATAAACAAACAAACAGCTGCAAAATGGCATGAGATTTTGGTCAGGCAGCGTTAGCCTCATCTGGACTGGTTCAGGTTTTTGCCAGTAGACGTGAAGGCCTTTTTAAAACTACGCACCGTCATCCCTAGCGTCTGAGGCTTTTGACAGCTATGCACATCACCACCAACCATTCCACCAGAGGTGTGGATTCCAGTTACACAACTTGAGACTCGACTTGGCAACAAAAAAAAAAAACTTGAAATCTGACCTAATATTACAGCATTAAATGAACGTGATTAAACGATGAAACACGTTTACCCACTACATCTTTCAACGGAATCAAAACACACGCGAATTTAATTGGATTACCGAAATCAACGAGAGAACAAGGACATGACTTCCTTTCGCGTTTGCGATTTACTCGCACTCGATTCTCCTGTACATCAAGCGTTGCACAACTTGCACCCCCTCCAAATGACTAGAGCCGCAAGGAGATGAATGTTTCCTATGCGAACAGCGTGTACTAGCAGGAAGAAAGCCACCAGCTCGTTATGTCCTCGACCGAAAATGAGTGAAAAAGAACGATATTCTGTCAATGATCTGAATCCTGTAATAATTGTTAATGCGACGATAAAGTGCCACGAAAAAGGACTTGATGAAAGATTTTTTTTGCCAGCTACCACATGCCACATTATGCAAAAGCCTCCTGGTTTAAATAATTAACTTACGTCGACTACCGCGTATTGCAAACAACCGTGACAGCGTTCAGAACGCTTTGTTCGTCTAGGCAACACATATGTGCGGAACTTCCATGCATGTATTTTAAATGTATTAAAACAACCATGGCGTCTTTATTGGCTACTCAATTTTCCCCATCAAATCAGCAAGAAACAGCAAAAATACCCACTAGTAGCGTACCAATGTACTAGTAGACGCAGTATACACAGTATACGTTTTAATTATACTGGCAACAAATTCACCTGATAATGTACAGTTTTGTCTTAAAGCCTGAATTGCGGAGGTTTCTTGCAGATGCTTTCCCTCGACCCTACCTGTGATACAGGCATAACGCTAAGGGAGGCATCAGCTAACTATACTACTGAAAAATGATATGCAGTTAATCACCATAGTGTACCACCCCCCATCAAAATTAAATGGCTTACCTTATGGTAGCTCGAGGTGCAAACTGGAACAAAAGGCTGCCAGAATGAACCCCTTAGTATCATAAGAATAGAGGACGACAAGGGGGGTGGGCGACTAAAACGCAGCACAGAATGAACAGGGCTTTCGTCGCTACTTCGCTAGACCAGCCTCGCGCTAGTTTCCCCAGTGATTTCGAAAAGCCGGGGGCGCCCCTAGCTGGTTACATTCTGTACCGAAGTTACCTGTACAACGGACAGGTGTACGGAGGCGCTGCATAACATATCAATACTTATATTAATACCTACTTGTATTCAAATCTCGTCGCCACAGGGGGAAAATTATCGAAAGCCCCC
>JAOYSI010072983.1:0-20629 GCA_025775065.1 Hiodon alosoides | reverse complement strand
CTTTACCTCATTGATGAGTCTTCATTGTGCTCTTGGTGTCATTTTGACTGGGCGCCCACTTCTTGGTAGAGTAGCAACAGTCCCAAAGTATCTCCATTTGTAGAGTGTTTGCCTAACTGTAGATCCTCTGAAAGCTCTTTTTGGCAAGGCATTGCTCATATAAGCATGTGCTTCATGTGCAGCACAAACTCCAGAAGTTTGAGGGGTTTTAATCAGTCAAAGTAGCTGTAGTCCAAACCTCCAAACTCAATTTCTTAACGAGACTCCAGATGTGCTAAAACCTGACTCCAATTAGCTTTTTTGAGGTTATTAAGGGTTCACTTACTTTTTCCACTGCCATTTTGAATGTTGAATTGAGTGTGTTCATTAAAGACTTGAGGGATCAGAATTTTTTTTGTGTTATTATTTTAGACACATTATATTTGTCAATGCCCTTAGATGAAGATAAGATCACATTTTATGACAAATTTATTCAGAAAACCATGAAATTCCAAAAGGTTCACATACTTTTTCTTGCCACTGTGTGTATATATATATATATCATTTTTTTTTTTTTTTTTATACTTTTTGACTTATCAGATTGAAAGACATTACGACCACCCCACCCAGTCATACATTGTAGATATTTAGCACATTTTTCACAAAATTTGGAAAGTACATGCATGCAGTTCAACGTTGACCCTAAAATTGACATGTAGTACTTTTAGGCAATGCTGAAATTTTGTATTCCCGTGAACTGCAACTGACTTTAAATGTGATTGTTCAGCATGACATTTTGTAGGACTGGAGATTCACTTTGGGTCCCACAGGATGGCTTAATGGACCAATGTTTTGTCAAAGCTGCTTGGACTCCACATTGCTATTGTTGGTAAGATAATTGTTATCAGTAGTATTCATTCAGTCTTTCAATTATGAAAGTGTTTAAGAAAGAGGAACACAAGTAAAACGGTAATTTTTAATGGGTATAAGTCTTACAAATTATAACAAACCACATTTAGTTACAGATGTCTTGCATTGTTCTGACGACGGGGAAGCGGCATATATCAAGGCAAACTATGCAAATAAGTTGTTAATAATTAGTATGGCAGAGGAACAATCACCACAAGCTGCTTTAACAACAACCAGCTGACTTTGGAAAAGCATTTGTGTTCACCAAAGCGAAGTAAAAAAAACCTTGAAGAACCAATTACATGTTTTTAATTTTGCAGTGAGGTACTAGCAACCATTTCCTGCTTTGGATTACATATAGTGCATCAAACTTTCTTAAACCAACTCTCAACAGAAGGTTCAATGTTAAATTTCACTACAAAAGCCCTTTTCATGTATTGTCAGAATTGAAATATAAGACTCGAGGACAGGTTATTTCTTGTGCTTTATGGGGGGCTAAATATACCTTATATTTCAACAATCACCAGAAATAAATACTAAATCATTATTTTTATGACTCAAGACACTCATTCAGGTATGAATTCAGGTGTGCTAGGTATGAAAAAAAAAGCGCCTTCAAACTTCCCATTCCATTATTCATGTTTTTATAACTTATTTTTAGTTTGTTTTTTGCTGGGGGTAAGTTTCATGTGTGATGTCAGACTGAAGTGAAATATCATTTTAAGTGGTGCAAAACCATTTTGAGTGGTGCCCAGCTGAACTAAATACAACCTATGAAATGCAAAATAAACCATAAATAGTATTAATCGCTTCAGCCTCAATCAATTCCAAACCAATAGTTTTCACTTTTTCTAAGAATACATTGCCGGTATTTTCATTATAATTTTCTATCAAAGCAAGGCTACCAGTAATTTTTTTCATAATTATTTAATTTATAATATATGACACTCCCTTACAAAATGGGTTATGCTATATTCAAGTAAACACTTGACAAAAATAAAAATGCATGGGAAACCATTTTGTACCGTATCATTTGTATAATTAAAAAATCACCAATATTTGTGGCATGCAGCTTAAAAACAAAATTATTTAATCTGCATTTCATTTGCTAAATGTAAAGCATATAAAGGAAGGATTAAAACGTTCTCATGAAATATTCAATTGCAATTTTTGGTTCCTCTTTAGCCAAGAGCACAGCAGGGCATGTGTCCTTTGTACCTCCCCAGGACTTTACCAGTGAAATTGAAACTGCAGAGGAGTCATTTCTGTGAAATAGTTCACCTGTGCTCGGCCTATTCAGTTCAGTCTGGTTTACACTTTAATTCCGTCAGTTTTCCAAGAGGTAATTGGCATTTACGTTATCATTAGAGAAGACAGCCTTTTTCCACAGTATCTACCGTATAAATGCAAACTGAATTACAAGTAATAAATAAGGTATATTAATTATGAAATGCATAAAGTTGAAACAACTAATTCTGTTAGTTCTAAATTCAACAATTTAAATCTGAATCTGAATTTGACCTACATCTACTCTCCACCTAGGTACACCTCAGCCTAGTGTCAATGGAGGTGTATTAGATTGGGACATGACTAATATTAATATGGCAGGTACGTAAATTTCTCCAAAATGAGGAATGCAATAAGAAGGCCCACACATGGCTGTACTGGACGCGTTAAAGTTTCTCCCACATTTATAACACTGAAGCGCTTCACACTACATACCGCAATAAAGAAGGATGACAAATCACTATTTTGCGGTTCTTCAGATGCACAGTTTTAAACATATTGTTGCCAAGTGCACTATTTGTCTGGATTACTTGTGAATATAACCTCTGTCGAACACTTAAAAGAAATCACATTCATTTGGTCGGTTTCATATAGTCGTGCTTCTCAGCACATAAATAGAGATTTTACATAGAAAGGGCTCAAATGACAGAGGCAAAGACAAGCGGCAGATTCAACTGTCTCTCCTGCTCTTGAAGAACAGTTGTAAGCTGAGATATTTAAGATAATGTAGTCAGTTGTCTTGAAACTGCACACATTGAATATAATTATTTAATATGTATATTTCTTATATTGTATTGTGCCACTACACGCATGAAAAGAGCAGCATCTACATTGAAACGACACTCACTGATAGTTCTGTAGTTTGAATCGGACATTTAAAATGCTTTCATATATATTTCTTACATACATAAAAGTCATATAACTATCCAGAAACATTCTGAGTAATAAACAAAAAACCAAAACATTTTTGGGATTTACCCAAAATTAAAATACCATATTGATTTAAAGGAAAAACAAAGCATTAGGAATCAATATGTTAAATACGCTACGATCACTACTGTTTGAGTAGGTGCTGTAAACTAATTGTGGACGGACTACCTGACCTAAATAAATGCACAGGGTGGGTCGTAGGCACAGCACTCAGATGTATAATGGCATAGGGCTGCCCTACCCAGGATTCCCATAATCCTGGTCACTTGGGTGTTTTTTCTTGGTGCACCCTGCGAAGGGACCCCGGTGACACGCAGATCATTGTGGCAAAGTGCAGAAGGGTGAGGGGGGGGCTGCCCCACCTGGATAAACTACGTGATCTCAATCTCCCTCTCGATTCCTACATACTTCAGGGCATCCGCCTGGCTGTACCTTGAAAACGCCATGGAAAGAAATTAACAGATTAGATATCCGCCGTGGGATGCAGGACTGTTGCAAGGAACTGCCACCGGCATTTAATGAGGAGTATTTTTCATTTGTTTCGTCTCTCCATTGGAATTACACTTCAAAGTTCTGACCAACTGCAATGCAAGCCAAAAAAGTTGACCTCAATGAGAGGTGGGTAGGGTGGTTCTGACCAGTCGACCTCTATGACAGGTGAGTGGGGTTGGTTCTGACCAGTTCACCTCTATGTCAGGCGAGTGCGGTGGTATTCCATCCATCCATCCATTCTCGAAACCGCTTATCCTGGTTAGGGTCGCGGGGGACGCCAGAGCCGATCTCAGCAGGCATAGGGCGCAAAGCAAGGATACACACAGGAAGGGGCGCCAGGCCATCGTTGGGCAACACACACACACACACACACACACACACACACACACACCTACAGGGCAATTTAGCATGGCCAATTAACCTAACTCGCAAGTCTTTGGATGGTGGGAGGAAACCAGAGAGCCCGGCGGAAACCCACGCGGACATGGGGAGAACTTGCAAACTCCACACAGACAGACACCCCAAGCCGATACTCAATCCCGGGACCCCTGGCGCTGTGAGGCAGCAGTACTAATGCGGTGGTATTATCTTCCTTTATTTATTACCCAAAGGAGCTCATTCCACTCAGTGATAGTCACAGAAGTGACAGCTTCACATCTATGCAGTGGACATTGGTGCCTTTGGAGTCATTATATCAGACCTGGAATTTTCTCATCAGAATGCTACGTTACAATATTTGCTAAATTCCTGGAATGTCATTGGAATAGAAGTGATTGCATTCCATAAATGTAAACGGCTTCAAAGAAAAGCATCTCTCACCTGTAGTCAAAGAAGAGCTCCTCTCCTTGCTGGATGGCCCTTTTGGCAAAGATGCCTATCCGGTGGTCTCCATTCACCATCACAACTACAAATTCAGCCCAGAAATTCCATTTCAATTCATGGCAGTCTTTTTATTTATAACATTAAACACGCTACCAAGTCAATGTAGGGCTGTTGATCTAACCTTTGGCATAACAATTGGGATTCACAGAGTGGTTTGCAAAGCGGATTTTGTTTCCTTTCCGGGTGGCATCGACAACAAAATCTTTTGGGGAAAAAAGATGTTCTCATTATTACCACTGTACACTGAACTACATAAAATAGTTTATTTTAACATGATAATCTAAGCATTTTACAATACACACATTGGCGTCAATTCATATTTAAAGTAATTTATAAGCAATGGCCCTCTGTGGATCTCTAGATGGTCCTATACAAAGTGCAGTTATATAGCATGTAACTACTTTTGAAATACTTTCCAAACTTGTATTCTTTTGCTACTTTCAGTTATTTTGTACTGGCATGCTTTTACCACAAAAAGCAAAATCAAAGATGTTAAATGTATAAATGTAATTATTTAGGTCTCCAAACACTGGAGAAACTCTATTAAAATATATCAAAATGTATGGAAGTCAAAGAAAAGGCCAGAATGTCCTTGTTTTCCATTTTTTCCACAGCAGTTGATGGGATGAGAGTAGATTCCATACCATTGTTGAGGTTGAACAGGAAGCTAGACATGTATTTGTCGTAGATCCTGCCCCGCCGGTCCGCCTCATCCTGAGAGATGAGCTGAAGGGAGAGGCATGCAGGTTAGGCACAAAACGGCAGAACATGCCTCTGATTTCTAATATCTGCCTTTCAGGGGCGTTCAAGCATTATGGATTGAAACCTGTTTGGATAATTCTTTAAAACAGTCCCTTTAAATTATAATGCTAGCTCACATGGTTACATCCTCTGATCATATTATGTGTTTCTCTACAAAAATGTTTCAATATAACCTATGACATACTTTTGAGGAATTACAATTATAATTGTATTATACTTATAATTACAGTGAAGATAAAATAAACACAGGTGTGTGTGTACGACACAAACCTGTGTTTATTTTATCTTCATTGTAATTATAGAATTGACACGGGAGCTAACTAAACAAGCTACAGCTTGTCCAAAGGGTGAGAGTGGACCATTAATTATGTACACTTTGCGGTTGGACTTGCCTCCCCACAGTACTCGGAGATGAATTCGTTCTTCTGCACAGCCTCCTTGATGAAAGTTCCCCACCCTGCAATGTCTGATGGAGCCAGGAGCAGGTGCTGAGAAAAGGTCACCAACAAATCAGGCCTGGGCTAAGAATTTCACCTTCTTAACTGCAATATGGCAAATTAGACACAAGAGAAAATATGGCACTCATATCATTACCTGGTTTATTTCCTACATGTCCACTGGATGTTTTAAATTGTATTCAAAGGCTAGAAGATAGTTAGCTCAAACATGCTGGATAAAAAGTTGGATGACAGAAGCAGTAAGGGCAGAGTACCTTGCACCCTCACTGAAAATCAGCATCCCAGTAAGATTTTGAGTCACCAACTTTAATCACATATAAAGAGCCTGTCACTGACCTAAAAGTGTTCTTATTGAGAGTACATGATGGCTTAATCCTATTTGTGAACATAATGGAGGTCGGACATTTAGGATCTTTTAAGCTTCTCTTACCTTCTTCAAGCCCCTCTGGATGCTGCAGTTCTTGCAAGACAAATTCTTGCTGTCCCAGTGGTCAGCAGCGCCACAGGTCATGCAGAGGTCGGGGTCACACTCCCGGACAGCCAAGTAACAGGGGCACTGCTTCGTGTTGCACTGCGTCTTGCATCGGCAGCCAGGAAAGCGGTTCTGGCCTGAATTCGAAAACAGACCCACAAAGTAAAGGTCAATAGAGAAGTCCAATGGTTAAAACATGGAATCCTGCTGTAAATGAACCAATGAGTTTAGGACTTTTGAGTGTCTTTGCTATACTATATTTGTTTTCTTTCAGCTGGATTCAACTTAAAATATCTAAAATATCAAAACAACAATTTTTTGTTTGTCTTCACTACTTAGTTGATTCATTCAGGGACACTGACAAGAAACCATGGTTCCGGGAAAGCACAGGGCATTTAGAGCAAACCATTTTCACGGAAAGGGGTGAATGACAACTGCACAGAAAAAAACGAGTTGAGAAAAAACATGAAATCCACTTCATCAATGAATTACTTCTATTTATGTAACTTTCTCATGAGCACTGACTGCCTAATAGGTTATTTAATTTGAGCCTGTCAAATAGGTACCCCCTCCCCAGGCCTGGGCCCAGGACAAAGTTCTTGGTTGTCCTCACCTGCCTGCATTACTGCACACGCTCATGCAAAAGAATGAGAAAGGCTGAGAATGGAGTCGTGGGCTGGGAAGAAGAATGGTAAAGGCTGCTGGCGGAGACTTACACTCATGGTCACATTGGCAGAACTTCTCGCAGAAATTCTGGGTCATCACACAGGGACAGGAACTGTCACATGGGTGGTCAGGGTGGTCACATGGCTGGTAGTTATACACTTGATTGGACAAATTATCTGAAGAGAAG
The DNA here is from genome assembly GCA_025775065.1 of Hiodon alosoides. Taxonomy (NCBI): domain Eukaryota; kingdom Metazoa; phylum Chordata; class Actinopteri; order Hiodontiformes; family Hiodontidae; genus Hiodon; species Hiodon alosoides. The sequence goes on along the minus strand of JAOYSI010072983.1, from coordinate 13,605 downwards.
AGGACATACAAAACGTTTAAAAAATTGAAAACAAAATCACAAGAGCTGAAATTGAAATTAGACCTCCGCATGTACTCAGGATGACATGGATACACAGTGGCATGACAAGGGTCTGAAGCTGTTCAGCTAAAATGTTGCACTGCTTTTCCACAAGAAATTTTTCCATTCACAACGGTTCAAGATAGCAGAAACTGATGACGTATGTTCCTTTCAAGGTCGAAGGCTCCTGCCTGATGGCTAATTGTGTCTTCATTCTTGTAAAAAGACACCTCTTCCAGCAGACAATACTTCTACGTCATTGGATGCTGGCAATCAGTCAAGCAGTGACATAATTTTTGCATCAGCTTCTAATTCGGCGCACCAAGACTACACCAGGGAATTGTGCACCACAGCTGTAAAGATCCTTGGGCTGTTGCACCGGTTAATTTGTCAGGAAACATGATGTAGAAGTGCCACAGTTTAAATTCATAGGACTGATTGATTCATCATACAGCAAGACAATGACCTCAGACATACTGTCATAGCAACTAGCGAGTTTCAGAACTAGAAAGTCCTGAACTGGCTAAATTAATCTCCAGATTTAAATCCAATTGAACATTCCTTTCCTTTGCTGAAGTTATGACTTAAGGTAAAATAAACAACAACTGATTATGGCTGCAATCCAATTGATCCAATAGCATCATTTGGTTTCAAATCCTAAATTTAGGAGTATAGAGAACAACCGCTTCACAGTCCTAATACTTATGGAGGGCAGTTTCAAACCTTAGAACATATCTGCCATGTTTTAGCAGATGTTTTAAATGTTTTTTGTTTTAAATGCTCCCTCTAGAAGTTGACCTACAAAGGCTGTCAAGAGGATAGCACTAGGCATGTGTAACTTAGCTGTGGTATGCCATTCAAAAGTTTGTTTTTTAATAATATTGCTAGACTTATGCCAGCGCAATACGTTTTTTAATATATATTTACACAATAGATGGACTGTGACAAAGGTATTCGCATATCTCATATGCCAGTGCCAAAAAATGTGGAGGCCCTATACTTTGTAATTAATGTATAGTCTGTTTACCCGTTTAATCAATTTGATTATTTATCTACTTAAATTACTTTTGCATATACCCTTTTTCAGAGCAACAAGCATAGATTACAGCTTTACCTTTCTTAAGCTGGATCTTTGCCCACAATCTAAAAAAAACAAAAACAAGAAACCATTATTTTCATATCATGGGGTTCTTTCTCCAATTATGTACTACTAATTATATGCTTTAAATAGAGACACAACCAGTTTTTTTCACTAATCGCTAGGGTAGACACATGAAGTTTTTCACAGAGATCTCAGTGAGTCTCTCCAGGAGGTATTAACATGACCAACAGCTTGCCTGTGCTTCCGTTTCTTCTTTTGAGGGGAGATGGCCCCTTCCTCAAGGGGAACACGGTGGATGAGGACCTCCTTCACAGCAAATTCGTACACCTGGGGGAGAAAGGCATGAAGCAAGACTGAACTGAGTGTTAGCCTTGAAGAGACACGTCACATGGTAGAATTATTCTACAACCAGTCATAACCCCAATCAAAATAAATTGTCCCGAACAAAAGTTTCCAGTACTATGGATTATGACCCCATGATGACCTAAACAGCAAATGTTTGTTGTGTTTATGAAACGAAAAAAACTTTACAAAGATATCTGGAACCCTCCCCTACTGTGCACAGCTGTCATTGTGGAAACTGCTACAAGCCTTGCCACACGGGGTCACTCTAACACAGTTATTAATAACAACTAAGCAGTGCTTTACAGTGTATAAATACGTGGTGGATCTCCTTTCTATCCCTCCCTGTAAACCACAGTCTGCCAAGAAAGGATTTGGCACGCTTCCTTGAAAAAAAGAAAAAACAAAAAAGATGGACATAGCAATGAAGTTTGTCTCAACATTTCCAGTCAGATGCCGCAGGCTTTCTGGAAGGGGAAAAGAGGCAGAGGCTAAGTAAGCAGGTATTGGACGACACTGCACAGGGACAGAAAGATACAACGAACGCCTTGTTTTCACTCAGCAGACATAGGTTCATTTATCCCTGTCCTTAGTTTTTCTTTCTACGTGTGGGAAGTTGACTGCATCTAAGATCATGTCCTGGAAGGCCTGACCAATTTAGTCTCTTCACTGATCACACGCTAAAGATTTCATCTTCACTGAGGGTGATCAGCCCACTCACTCATGGATGCATTGCACCTCCTCCTACACACCTGCCTGTGTGGCAAAGGAATAGCAAGGCCTCCCCAGTCTCCCCCGACCCCATGATGGAATAATCTACTCACAAGTTTTCGTTGGGTAACCTCTCTCACTACAATCCTGAAGCTCCAACCTCCTCAGCTTTTCAGACTCCCACAGGCACAGATTGATCTACAGCTACTATTGTACTTGATGTGAAATTATGGTAAGAGTGGCCAGCTAGATTTTTTCGTGACATTGGAATTTCTTTGTATATTTACATTTATTTTGAAGGATAGCTACGTAGTTTATTTGTATTTTACTATGAGGGACAGTTATTTATACTTGGCTTAACTGAGGACTTAAATGTTCTTTACTTTGCTATGATGTCTGATTTAAACACTTTTAAGTTTCCTGGAAGTGCCTCAGCTAAAAAAGAATAATCGGATCATCTTCGGAGATTTGTTTACATAAAATCCCGCAAAAATACATCTGAAATACAGAGAAATGATGAAAATCAACCTGCTCTGGGGAATTTAAAAAACATGTGTGTTGCAATGTGCATATGTCTTCATGTACATGGCACTCTATATGTAGACATTTTGGTGCCCAATTAAATCCAGAGCCCTGCGGTGAATTCAGCCTACCTGTTTGCAGGTCTTGGTGCCAATGAGGCGAGCAATGGAGCAGAAGTTGTTGTAGTATGTTCCATGCAGAACCCTGAAGAGGGACTCCTCCGCCCCACTCCACTGGACCTGTGGCTCTGACTCGTCCCCCGTGTCTCCGCCAGGCCTCATCTTGATGGGCGTCTGACAGCGCGAATTCCCCTCTGCAAAGCGGAGGGGATCAACCTTGTGTGGACCAGGACTGTGGTGAGACGCCGTCTCTTTCAAATGTACATTCTCTCTCTGGGCCTTCAGCCGCGTATGGCTAAACTGAATTCATCTGTTCGCCCCAGTTTTCTCTCCCGCTGACAAAGCGAACACATCAAGTCATCCAAAAGTCAGATACCAACGGCAGTATAGCCGTGTTGTTTCATCCTCCCAAGGGAGCACGGTCTGAGGGAGATCTGACGTGCAAAAGGACATGCACCATGTCGCAAGATACACTTAGGGGACCGCAGAGGTTAGGGTTGAGAGAGGAGGCGAGAGACTGGCTGCACACACAGGCAGAACGGGGTGGGGGGGATGTTCCAAGTTGTTCTTTTGAGTAAGGGTTCATGACTCTCCAGCCAAAAGGCAGAGAGCCCTGCACATGCTGACGGTTGTACAGGAGAAGGCTTGTGGCCGCACACGGACCCTCAGGATCCTAGAGGGGACTTTGTTAACCACAATTGCAATGCCAGCGGTTAGAGACACCATCTGTTTTTAACATGAACACTTCTTCGGCTGTAGAGAGCTTTTTCCGCTCCCCGCCCACACCCCCGTCTATCTCTTTCAGCTTAACTTGATGTACTCTTGTTCCTCTCTTTGAGTTTTCATTGCGTCTGTCAATAGCATCTGAGAGGGGCAGAGTTAAGGAAATCTTTATTTTGATTTTTGTAGCCGACAGGCATTTTCGTTTTATGTTTGAAAACGAGAACTCAGCAGATGTTTTTTATATTTGAGTCATGCTTTGCCAATTCTGTTTTTCATTTAGTTTAAACTTGGAGTTAGAATTTAATCTATTTTTTTCCCTATTTTACCCAAGAACCAATGGGAATGCTTTAAATGGTAATAATCTGTTTTTGTGAATACACACAGCAATAATACAAAGAATACTCTGTATTGAGCATTTGTGAAAAAATTGGATTTACCTACCCTTCAGACAAGCCCAAATAATCATTGAAGTATCATTGGTATCTTCATGGTTTCTTGCTACCACTGGCGCAACCTACTTCCACAGACATTATATGCTGACATCATTGAGATTATTAGCTGTTAGACATACACATACTGAGACAAGAAAGTGCTGTCAGAGGCGTTGACATCAAGGATATGTGAGGGAATATTTACCTGAGGAGCTGGCTGTCTCCTGGTCGCTGTCACCATCCTTGACCTCCGCAGTGGAGGAGGATGATTCGGGGAAGCTGGAGGTCAGTGCTCGGGGCTGCCGGCGTCGGCGCCGGGACCGCTGGGACCTCAGTATATTCTGATCAGCAAACTGTTTTGCCCCTTTCTTTATATGGATGGAATAAGATTGTAATAGAAAGACACACAATATCAATATTGTTTTTTAGTGAAATTTAAAATGCCAAGAAAAGAATTTTGAAATACCTTGATTATGTGTAGGAAAAAAAAAACCAAACAATGTATGTTATGAAAAATTAGGTTCAACTTTTTTCTAAATTACTCGCCTCAACTCAGATACCTTTGGCATCATTAGAAGGCCAGCAGTCAACTTTTTATGCAAGTTACGTCGAGATGTGAGGGGCTCTTACCAGTAGCAGAAAGCAGTCTAGTCCACAGGGCTCAGTCTCTACACGAATCTCCTTGTTCTTCCTCTTGTACACATTTGGAGTGGCATGGAAAGCTGAAAACAAAGACAATGGTCACAGTAATCCAACCATATGGGACTTTTTTGTCGATGCCTGATGAAAATACAGCATGATAGTACATGAATGCAGGTACGGCTGTTGTATAGAAGGTGTCGGAGCACTGCCCCAACATAATTGATTTATTATTTTTTCCTGACTAAAGAAAGCTTTAGAAGAAACTGTATCATTAACTACTTCATATACTTCAATCGCAACTGAATCGTTACTGCAACCGCAAATAAGCGTCAGGCAGCTTTTCCTGCTGCCCCTGCAGCACATGCACAGAAGTGATTACTGTGTTACAGCAAAGATACTCAATGTTCAACGTTCTATGAGGCGAGTCCACTGTTGCCTCTATAGCATATGTGCATAGATTCTTCAGCTCTCTAGAACGACAAATCTCATGTTTTCAGCGGCTAATAGGCGTTATCTTTCTCCGAAGCACAACGTTTCACGGACAAAAAAAAGCTGTACCTGTATGAGTATGTGAGAGTAATACATTAATATTATTAATTACATAGTATTGGGCTCTATTAGCGCATGGTTGTATACAGTTAATAGTGATCTATCATTTTACTAGTGTGAAAGCAAGTATTATATCTGTATTCACTGTTTGTGTATATGTAACAAGCTCTCTACTAACAGAAACACACTCCCTAGAGTCGAAGACAAGAGTACTATTGGTTCCTAGAGTAAGCGACTTAGTTCTTTAGCTGAACAAGCTAATTGTCTCTTGCCTGTAAGGAGGATTAGGCAACCTGAGCTTCATTCCTGGCTACGGCAGTACAATTTGTATAAGTTTAGGTAAAAAGCCAGGGGTTAGGGGTTGGACCAGGTACTTTCACTTCAAAAACATTCTCTGCTAAAGCCATCTAAACAATGTTTTTTTTTTTTAGATTATCGTCCCACCTATTTTAAAATTCACTGTTCGCTCCTGTATATGAATGTAAGAGAAAGATGAAATGGAGAGAGAGACGTAGATAGGGCATTACAGACAGTGTGGGCCGATTAAGATGAGAGAAAGAAAGTAAGAGAAGGGTGGGATTACGATGGAGGAAGCAGTCATATTTGAAGCAGCGTCTGCAGAAGAGCGTGTGGAAGGAGTGCAACGACTGCTCCCTCTGCACAGATTTGGCCAAGGGCCCGTCGATATTGAGGGTGCATTGATGAGGCAGCTTGACCTGGCTGGCAGGCTCCAGGAGGCCCTTGTACCTGTGGAAGGATGGAATGGGAGTGGGGGACAAACACATGCAGAGCTTGATACAAGTCTGTTAAACGACACCGGTGAATCCACTTGGTCAATGCACCTCGGAAGAGTGCCGATACACTTGATACATTGCTTATTTCAAACACACACACAATGCACTGCGCCAAAATCACATATACATGTAAACTGGAATGGTTTTCCTTACTTTTCCTTCAGCTGCTCTGTTGTGCCTTTATAAGGAAAGGTTGAGGCGATGGCTTTGAATATTTTATCATGAGGGATTTTCTTACTGGTGGCCGGCTCTTTCACTGGAAAGAAAATAACAAAAGCATGCAATCTGATTAAACACATCTTTGTTCATTAAACAGTTAAACCCTTAATGTCAATCACAGTTTCCAAGCTGTTTTTTCCTTTGATGGAGCCAAGGAGTATATAATACCCTTCACCTTAACCGTTTCATCCAGAGCTACATACATATTACACTTTACTCATTGATGCTGATGGGTTTTAAGGCAGATTTCTACTTGCAACCTTTCAGTCATAAGCAACTTGAGTTGGAAGCCACAGAAAGCCACAAAATAGACACAAAAATAATCAGGAGATCTAAAGTGGCGATGTAATTCTACAAGGCTTACAAGCGGATGTTTCAGCCTTAGAGAAATCATTATCAGCCAGTAATTTTCTCTCGCCCCAACATTTAGCTTCTGCAGATGTTGTGACTGTTTTGGCACAGCTTCAGAATGTTACCCTTCACATTCTTTCTCCTCTTGGCTTCGGGGCATTTCTGCGGTAGCCAAAAAAAAAAAAAGCCAAACATACCAAAGTGTAGCTGCCTGAATAATCCACAGTGGCACAAAAGTGTCCAAGCAGTCCAACTAATTCCTCACTAACGATTCCTTGCAGAGTCTATATGCTTTAGTAGGTTGTTGGTGGTGCACTCAGCCTAGTTTATTCTTAGTTTGGAGTAATAATGCATATCATGGGCCAGCCACTGATGTGGATGTCTACATTATGGCATACAGCTACTTCAGGAGTTACCTACCACCTACCCTCTGTGATGCTCTGCCTCTGCCTCCTGAAGATGACCGGGGGCCCCACTTTGCAATCCTCTGCCCCCTCGCCAGTGGTGTCCTTCCTCCCTTCCTTTTCTTCTAACTCCTTATCCATCCATACCCCGACCTCACCCTCCTCTTCCTGGTCTGAGTACTGGCTCAGTGCTTCCACCAGCTCTTTGAAAATCTCATTGTTAATGAAGCCCCCCTCTGAAAAAGCAAAAAGTAATAGTCCCACCTCTTAGGTCATGATGATGATCAAATTAGGTCATGGTCTGGGGATTGAATATAAAGACCAACCCTGATTTTCTGAATTCATGACCTATTATTACTGACATCAACTGACATTACATGGGATTCTTGGCCCTGAATTGAAGCCACTTGCATATACCAGGGTTAAAGGGGAAGGAAAGCACAAAAATATCCACCTCGGTCCCCATGCACGCCGTCATAGTTGTCGATGAGCTCCTCCAAGAACGCCTCGTCCTGCTCAAGCACCTCGTCCCCCATGTAGGGAATGTTGTGCAAGAATTTCTCATCCTCCACCTAGAGATACACAGACACCATTCAGGGTTATTTTGTAGTGTAATTGCAGGGGTAAGATGTAGGGAAGGGAGCACAAAATGAGTTTAAAGCTTTGTGTATCGATACTACACGTCTACGTTATTGTGAAACTTTAAAAAAAGAGAACAAATATATCCTTTCTGCGTATGGTGAAAGGACAACGCCTGAAGCTGGCTGTAAGTGAAATGTATATCATTTTGTTGACCTGGATTTAATCAGCACACCACAATTTGTCCACACCTTGAGAAATCTGCTGGTGATGAATGTTAGTAGCCAGCATGACTTTACCATGAAGTTGTGCTGTAGAGGGGACCAGGAATACATGAAAGGAATTCCTGCCACTGTGTTCAGGGTGTTCATACTGATGGTCTGTTTAATGAATTCTGAGAAACCAGATTCCACTGTGCACTGCTGTAGTTGGGAGGAAGAGAAAACATTTGTTAACACATATCCTAAAACTAAATCTGAATTTGCTCCAAAAACAGATGCATACATTTAATAAGTATTTTACAGATAGGACTATGTGATATCCAAATACCTAAGGATATATTATGAAGGGTGATTTATTGTTATTATCTCAGTTTAGCAACCCAATTCCCAGTTATAGTTGTGCTGCTTTCCAAAAAAGATTTTAGGTTACTGTTATTCCTGTGAGAGTACTTCCTAAATGAAAAATCTGAATGCAAAGGGCTTGCCAATGTAGCATACAAGTGAACAGTTGGGAATACAGACAATAAACAAATTATTAGTCCTAGTGGTTCCATAAATCTTCCCCTTCAATCATGGACTTATGTTCAGCAACGATTCTAACAGAAAGAGCAACCAGGTGAATATCAGTCAGGCTAACTCTCATGGTTTACCTTATCGTTCGGCATTAATCCCACCGAGGAAGCCAATGGAATTGGCTGAATTCTTAGCTTAGACCACTGATCATTGAGAAGGTTGGTTCTCTCGTTGATTTTCCTGCGATTGGACTTGAAAAGGGACTGGAAAGGAAGAGAGGTGTGGCATTTAGAGTGATGTGAATCATCAAGGCTCACACACACTCAGTAGTGGTACAGACATCATTCCTGCACAACTATCAGCTAGTTGTTGGACAATTTGTTCACTATAAGCAGTTGATCATAACAAGCAAACATCCTAGATTCATGCATTTCGTGCATTCATGTTTTGAAGATGAAGTCTCTCTTTAAGAAGTTTACAGATCGTTGCCTGTGGTATTCTTAATTTCTCTGCAGCACCTCTTTTGTTTGTTTTCGTTGTAAGATTCAATATGACGGTGCTTTCCGTCAGTGAAAAATTACTTTATTTTTCCCTCCCATGACTGTCAATGCACCTGCTAACTATACTTTGTCTTTAGCATTGAAAGTGACAGGTGCTACTGGGTAGTAAGTAGAAAATTTCAAATTTAAACTAATTTAAATGTATTTTGCGCTGATGATTTAATGAGATGTTATCCCGCAAGTCATCTCTTCCCTGGAAAAACTGCCATTTATTGAGGTATATATAATTGTTACTACTATGCCGGTAATTTGAGTGACTCCTACTGTTGGAGTCAGGGACGAGGCAGGATACTCACAAAGGACGTTGAATTCCACAATCAAGTTTTCATGTTTCTTCTTGCATTTTAAACTGATAACATTAAAGTTTCAATCAAAAGACCTTTCTTCAGAGTGTAAAATGGCCACAGTGTGGTTGTCCTGTGGAGTGTGGAGTCTGTGAGTGTGAGTTTGCGGAGTTAAACCTAAGACATATGTTTTATTTATACATCATCTGCACGACAAATGCTGAAGTTAGATATTGATTGGCTACCCCGTTAGATATGTATGAATTGTAATAGTTATAGCAGCAATCAACTAAGCTAGTTAGCATTAAAACAGAACCCAAGAAAGCACCTAAGGATTTTGTACTGATATATAATACCAAGAATATTTTATGGAATGGTTAATGTGCGAGGATTATTTGCTTAATTTTTCTAACTTTAGTGGTTCTTCTTTATAGCAATTTGTTAAACGACAAGCATCTACTTTTTTTATTTCTTGGGGCAATGTTTATGTATGGTTTATCTTGGAAAAAAAACATTTTAACATTTAAATTATTTATTTTATGTGTCCTTATAGGTCTAATCTTCTTATGTCTAGTGCTTCCTTGCAGTTAAGACATTGCAGAACTAATTATGAAATTTAAAATATCATGACAGCTATAGGGTTTAATTGATAAGGGCTAACTGATGATTTCATTCTTACAACAATCTTGATAATGTTATGATGGCACAGGGAAATGAAAACACTCTTACCTTGACCTCCTCTGCTTTTCGGAAGCGTTTCAGCTGTCGAATTCTCATGTACTCAGACTTGACTCTTTTCCTCCACTCCATCAAACTGTGAGGGCACTTACTCGGAGGAGGACCTTGATTCTCCTCCATTGTCCGATGCTAAACACATCATGAGTTGTGTCATATGCACACACACAAACAGAAACGCGCACATTGTGACATAAGTTTGCAGGCGTTGCAACTAAGTTTTCCTATGTTCTCCTGTTGCATCACGGAGTACATTTGAAATACACACACCTATAGGCATCCCATTAACCTCACTTTATGCAGTGATGTCAAACCAAAACCTTTGTGTACATACTAAATATTTTGGAAAGAAAACATATTATGGAAAGGCACATATTGTAAATAATTAAACATGAGTGTTTTAAAAAATATGTTCACCACTATTGAAATTTGGAAAAAGAAATTTAAAAATAAATAATTGTTTAGTTCATTGCATTGGGGTAAACATAACCCCGAGATGTATGGTTTTTGAGTATGTAGGTATTAAATCTAAATGTCTGAAAAAGACAAATAGATGGACATTTTGAAGGTGAACATATAAGAGAAAGCTAAACCTTAAGAAACAGTAATGCACTGCTGATTTGGTTCCTGACATATCACTTATCCCAAAAACAGTGCATGATTTTTTTTTATTTCAGCACCGCCACAAACATTGTCAAACTGAATATAAATTTGAAGAAACTATAAATTTATGTCAGTTTGAACTACTTTTAAAAATTATATTATTTTCCACAGATGTGATTTGGTGTACAACACGCCACAAAAAACCTACAATACTTAACTGACAAAACACAGCCTTCAGATGTTTATTACTATGAATTCTGTAAACAAAGATAAATCGAACTTTCCTCGTACGTCACCAGATTCGCAAAAAACGAGAAATTATATATATTTCTTTTTAGCTCTATATTTTTCTCTTCATATATATATATATATTCTTTTCAGCTGCTTTTCACACAAATGCGTATGTATCCACCCCTTTAACAAACTAATAAACTTTCGCCATTCACATTTTTGGTGGTTGTGAGCATGCCCTCCGTCTACCGCTAGCAAGATGTTCTGTGCTGTATTTTTACGGAGCTTTAAAGAGACTTGCAATACGGTAGACGGTAAAATAAAGCGATCTGATCGTCATTTCACCATCCGAATTCGAGAAGGAAACCAGTCACAGAAAAAGTAGCAGTTCATATTCATGGTGTTACGAAACAGCTAACATTTAGCATGTAGTCCCCACGGTCTGAAAAACACATGCTTCTAGCATACTAGCACAGCAGAAGTGGGCGTGCCTCATCGAGAAGCAATGGACTCGTCGTGAAAGTGCGTAGTACACTTTTACACCGTTTATAAAATATTTCAGAGTTAACAAGATGCTTATTCAAACATAGAAGAGTCTGCTGTTAAAAACGCATTCCTTTTGGTACCAAAACCCAGGTAAAGCTTGAACCCTTATGCAACGTAAGATTTCTAGAAAGCTCGCAACCTTGCTACGACTGCAACACTACGGGCACTGCAATAATTATTATCTATACAACATAGAACATTCTGGATGTGTTCATTTAAATACTATTCATGTGAAACGAACACATCTCATCCATTAAATACACTCGTATATTTACAAACACGTCGAGATTTTGCTTAGCGTTGCACATATTAAAACCTAAAACTGAAACAAAAAACCCGCACAGAATTTGTATCCTACCTGTTTTTGGTAGTATTACAGCGTGTTTATGTGCCGAATGAAACTACGACTTTCTAGTTATTATATTTCCCACACTCGACGACAGTTACAGACCCAACGGTAAATTCACGGAGTTTTTCGTTTCGCAAAAAAGGAAGATGTGAAGATCCCTGTGCTGTGTGCGAGCATGCTGAGATTGTTGTCCTACAGTCAGAAGCTGCGCACTTAGCTTAGTTGGATCAGTGGATGACGTCTTTATTATTATACATCTTAGCTGTTTTTGTAGACGATAGTATTGTCCATGGTAGTCAAACGTCGATATAGGGAATTACAGCTATAATGATATAATATAATATTATTATTAATAATAAATTATTATTATTATTATTATTATTATTATATAAAGTACAAAACAATAGTATAGTTGTGATTACTATGTTATTGGAAATATATTGGTATAGGCATTAAAGTGATGACCGATTCAGACCCAGACCTACTATTGACATTATGTACTAACCTTTTATCACTTATATGCGAATTTATATGCTGTTGCCCGGTGTAAATTCAATTTTATGAATGTCTGGATTTCCATCCAGAAGTATCATGAGTCATACTCTGCAGTAGGATTAACGGGAAGTAGTTGTTTTCACACTGCCTGCCTGTTCCTGGAATACAAGACGAGTTTTTTGCGATCACATCTGACAGGGTGAGGGACGCTACACTTCCAGAATTAACTCTTTAATTCTTGTTCTTTAAGTTAGTGATTTACTTGAGGCTGTGTTGATGCATGTCACAACCTTCACAGGAAAGTGAAAACGGCTGAAATTAAACAATATTTTAGTATCCATTTTTATTGTTGTTAAAAATAATATTTATACGGATTATTATAATTACAGTAAACTAGGCAAGTAATCTTTAATATATTATGCGGCCATTACCCCGCTAGCAGCAGCACCGTGCCGCAGGCAGTCGCAGAGCCTCTTGTTTTCTAAACAGCGGAGGTCGCTCCAGCTGCGGTTTATGTCACCTGACTCCCCAGACTTGACAAAAACAACGCGCACATGACCCACTAGTGTGAGTTTTCACAAGCTCTTCGAGTCATCTACGAATCCCCGATCAGTTTTAAGAACACATCTACGGAAAAGGACTAGTCTAACGTTATATTGTAAATAAAATGTAATAAAGCAGTGACGAGTAGACCCATAAAATGTATTCTATGCCAGTATAGAATCCACTGAATGTTGTTGAATGAACTGGTGAACTCATGAGTAAATCGGAATTTAGCGAACGTCTCATATTTTCTGCTTCAAAAATGTCATGTTCAAACATGAGATATTAGAACGACAAAAACGGAACCAAAGGCATGGTGTATGGGATCATGTCTTAAAACTATATATATATATATATATATATATATATATAGATATAAAAAAATATATTTGAAAAATCAATCCTTGTAAGTGGCTAACTTTGCCATTATGTTACGCCATGTTTTAAAACACTAGCTTGCTATAGTTTTTGCCGAACAGGGATACACTTAAATGAGTTTTATCAGATAAAAGTAAATTTAAAAGTAAAGTTAAATAGGGGTATTCCAGGTAAAGTGGTGCATCAGGTTGAATGCATCAGGTTATTGAGGGGCGCTAACACAACAAGCCCAACAAAATAAATTATAGGCTACACTGCAAAACCCGAAAAATTCCATGAATTTTTTTGGAAACCGATTATCTCGAATTATTTAAGTTAATAAGCTCAAAAGTTACAAATAAAGTACACTATATTTTCTGTAGTAGTTGAACTTATTGTCAGTACTTTAAGTAATTAAAATTAAGATTTGTTTGTATTTGTATTGTGTATACACACTATATGGACAAAATTATTGGGACACCTACACATTTCACCTACAGGAGCTTTTATGACATCCCATTCTAAATCCATAGGCATTAATATTGAGTTAGTCCCTCCCTTTGGAGCTATAACAGCTTCCACTCTTCTGGGAAGGCTTTCTACAAGATTTTGGAGTGTGTCTGTTGGAATTTTTGCCCATT